>JAKXYG010000616.1:0-10000 GCA_025895645.1 Cardicola forsteri | reverse complement strand
AACCTGATCCAGGCGTTTTGGAATGCTGTCGATGAGAGTGTTAATATATTCCTGTTTTACCTTATATTGAACAACAAACCGAATGCGTTTACATAAATCCTCAATTTCAGTATGCTTATTGATGTTGCGTTTTAGCATACTGAAAACATTTTTAATAATATTGATGTCCGGGCTATTAGGTAGTAATTGAGTAAAAGAAAGCTTTTTATTTATTTGTGTTTCATGTATTATGCTCCAAATCAAGTTGAAAATAAAGAATGGTTTGAGCATAGTATTAACAGCTTGACTTTTAAAATAATATTTTTAAAAAACAACCAGACAATACAAAAGGATTCAGCAAAAAAGTAAAAACAGAATTACAAGGCCTAAAGTGGGCTCTGTCAAAATTAACGCATTGAAATTGATTGAATTTCCTCGCTTTACTTATGCATATTAGGCACATCAACATTTTACTAAAATAACCCCTAAACATCACATTTTGCTTAAGATAAACTAAAAAGATATTCAATCGCATTGAGGTCCTTTCTGTATGGAGGCAATTGAATGAAGCTCCGTTTTTTATCATGCAAAGAATCTTTAGTCTAAACAATAGAAAAATGCATTAAATTTTAAATTATGATAAAAATCACTTTGCCTTTTCGACTAATGCACTGGAAAATTATCTTAAACAATTACTAAATGCCCTGAAGCATTTTGTTGTAGTTTAGTCTTAAGAAATTCTTTGAAAATGGTTATAAATTATGAGCTGTTTAAGTGACTACTTGTTTGACTCTATTTTGGCAGTTGTTCTAACTTAATTTCATAATATCCATAAAACCATGATGGATGCGCAACCTTCTTAACAATGCACAAAAGGATTTGGCAAAAAAGTAAACGCATAATTTTTTAACAAAGTTCGAATAAAAGTATAATCTTCAATATGAATAATCCTCAAAGCCAAAATTTAATGTACAATTATATAATAATATCTTGCTATCGCATGTACTTTAGAATAAAAGGGTTTTAACACAATAAAAAGTAATTTATTAATTAAGAAAAATGTAACAATATCGTCTATATTTTATATAAATAATTTATCAAAAATTATAATATATTTAAATAGTTTAAAAAACTTATTTTAAATTATTTTTATTACTCAATTATATATTTTTATTTCTGTAAAGATTATTTTTTTTATGCAAATATACGTACAAACGAGTTTTCGTTTGCACTTAGTGTAGATGGTTTTATTAAATTAATTTAAAATTTAGTTTTCTTTTTAATGTTTCATTAAATTACTATATATTATATTTCTAAAACTAGTAATATATATATATATATATATATACAAACAATAACATAATAATAATAATGGGACATGGTCCAAATTATTAAAAAACTTTTTTGTTATAAAATAATCAAGACAACACTAACAGCAAAGTCACATAATTAAAAAAAGAGCATTGAGTAACGAAACTATGCCATGTGTTCGAACACTTTGTCAAAATGCTTCTTTAATTGTATAGGACATTTATTTTAATTAGGTCATCTTCCCGAATGTATATTGGCCACGTTTTCTGTAGTTTACCAATGATTTTTTTGTCATTATTACTTGTCAATTACATAACCAATGTTTGGAAGACAATAAACGTAAAATTTAATCAATCAATTTACTACATCTAGGCAAAATGGTTTTGACTTTTACTTATATTCTTTCATTTGGGTTATTTTAATGTTTTTATAGCACTATGGATTTATTTTACAGAGGCCAGGTTGTTAAGCTTCATCCTTTATCTAGGATGGAAACTGGTTAAATTGCTATATAATAATAATAATTATTATTATTAAAAAATAAATGATACATTCTAATTTGTATAATATTATAATTAGCAAATTTATCAAATAATAAATTTACTTGATAAAAACCAATTGTCAATATCGCATAACTGTTTCATTCGTGTTAGAAACTGTCAGACATTTATTCTTTTCAAGTTTTACATTCACTTGCACTTACGCTTTTAACGTTTTGGATAAAAGTTTTATTTACCAAGGTTCAAAATAACTTACAAGTGGTTCATAAAAAAATTACAAAAAAATACTTTGTAGTAAAATATTGGTAAACAAAAATCAGATTGCACTAAATTTTAAAAATCACCTATAGTTATTATCATTATTATTATATTATTATTACAAAACCCCTTTGCTTTAAAAAAATGAGCGTGGGGCAATAAGACAAAAATTACAGCAAAAAATAACAACAACAACGAAGTCTCGTAATTCAAGGAGAACACGAGACAACAAAATGTTTCTATGTATTTGAACATTCTGCCAAACGTTTTGCTTGATCCCATAAAACATTTATTTCAATTAAATCTTCCCGAATAGTTCTTAGCCAAGTTTTTTTTTGGTCTGCCAACCTTTCTTTTACCATTTACAATTGTCCATTCCAAAACCGTTCTTGCTGGTCCTTCAGGTGCGGTAAACGTAGAATTTGACCAAGTAATTTTCTTCGTTTAATTGTAATGATGTCATGTAATGAACGAGAATCAGTTCTTTCTCATGATCTCATCATTTGAAATGTGATCGCGCCCGGTAATCTTTAAAATACTTCTAAGATACCGGCAATAAAAAACATCCACCATTTTATTAAGCTTCTCTGATCGCTTCCATTTAATGCCGTAGGAATGATTATTGATGCGTACAAACCAAGTTTTGTCTTCAGGCGAATAGAAGAACATGACCATATTGATTTGAGTCTATTGAAAACTGACATTGCTTTTCCAAGTCTGTCTTTAACATATCTGGGAAGCATCATTAGTAAAGAAAAACTTATAGTTAATTTTTTTAATTTTGCAAACGTTTTTGACAGTTTTTATTTTTGTATAAAGTCGCTCATCTTTACGGAAAATACCGTTAAAATAGGCAAATATTATTCATTCGTTACATCAATAATAGGAGTCACAGTGCTATGTTCAGAATTGTCACAAGTGTTTGTCAAAACTGTATATTTTTGTTTTTTCTGTTAACTGATTTTATTATGACATGATCCATAATTAATTTGATACATAATATTGAATAAAACTATTGATTGATTGACATATATGGACTTTATTTAGAGTTGTTGGATTAGAATTGTCCAATTTACTTAAATAATAAATCCACTTAGTTTTAATTCAACCAGGAGCACTGTACAACTATTTTATCCTTGTTTAGAGGCATCAGCTGTGCATATCTTTCAAGTTTTATACACACACACACATGAATTTGAATCAACGCCCTATCTGGTGTCAGACCAGTGCATTTAATCACTGGGTTACGAGTAACTGAACTTTACCCTGTAAATTTGATTTAATTGTCCAGTGTCTTCACTTGTTGTCTCGTTACTGCAGGGTTTAGCAAGTGAACGATTCCTTCCATTAGGACTTTACAGATGTTATCGATCTACCGAGCAAGACATCAGAAATAATGCCAAATATACCAACAGGCCTCAGTGTTATTCCTTCTCGAGTTCATTTAGGGATTAGCTGTTTAAAAAAGAAAGTGTTGTTTACAAAGCTAAATAATTATTTATTTATAAAAAATAGTAAACAAAATATTAAATTTTTTAATTTATTTACACATCTGTGAAGCATTGCTGGTAAAGACGGAAAAATTAAAATTAATGTTAAAGCCAGGCTTGAAAAGACTTAGTTTGTCCTTCATTAAATCAAATCAATATGGTCATTTTTCTTGCTTTTACCTAAAAACAAAACTTTGTTTGTATGCATTATTTATTACTCCTGCAGTAATATACAAACATGAAATATAGAAACAAACAAACAAGATGAATTAAATGGTAGATTTTTTGTTAATTAGCAGTGTCTTGAAAGCATTTAAAAAATTATAGAACGTAGTCACATTATAATAAATAAGCTTATAAAAAACCAATTTTTATCTAGTACGCAACACTATCAGAATTAGATAAAAATTAATTACTTTGTCAAATTTTACGTTTACTGTCCCAAAATATAGCAAGAACGTTTTTGGAATGGACAATTGTAGATAGCTGAAGAAATAGCAATAAACTACATAAAACATGGTTACAATTATTCGGAAAGGTTTACATGAAATGAATAGCTCATGGGGGATCAAACGATAATTTCGGTAAAATGCTTAAGCACGTAAAATCAATTTGTTGCTTTGTACTCTTTAAAATTATGGGGCTATGTTGCTATTTTTACTGATATTGTTATCTTGGTGTCCCTTGTTTCTTTTTTAAAAAAGGGTTTTATAATAATAACAACAATAAACTATAGAAAAATATGTTATTTAATAAAATATAAAAAATATGTTTAATATTGTGATTATTTTGTAAATTATATAAAACAAATAAAAAAACTAATAATATTTAAAATTTCGTTAAAAAATAACATAATTTATATTTCATATTTTATGAAAACAACTGAGAAAACACATTTTATTTATTTATAGTGTTTACGCAAATACGGACAAATCTTTCGCTTTCTGTTAAAGATTTCTTTAGGAAGGCACAAAACAGTTAGTCTAGTCTCATAATTTTAAACCGGGATGCTACAACGTTTAATTTGGACCTCGGTGGGCATGGGGGTTCGAATCCCACCACCGGCCCACTAAAATGCGTGCCTACGTTCGGTTTTGGCTAAACTGTCCACTGCTGAAAGATGCTCGTTTCTCGTCAAAACATTCAAAGTTGCAAACATAAAATAATAAATAATAAAATATCTTCATTATTTCTATTTGTACAACATATTAAACAATCGAATTCGACGGCTTGATAAGCGTAACAAACGACAGCCACTGTTTGTAAGGAAAGATGACATTGCCTGATTTTTTTGTCAGGGTTATCTTCCCTTAGTCCAACGGCTACATATAGTATACGTAAATCTTAAAATTACCTTTTAAGTACCCTGTGTGTATGAATGCACCGACCCGCCGAAGCGCACACCCAGTTATACCACTGTGCACTCGGTCCTTTCTGTTATTAGTCTAGATACCTACAAACAACCTGTCCAAGATGTACAACGTGGAAGAGAAACAGTTAGGAATATCACCATAATTGAAAATTGAAACTTTTTAAGCATTGCTCGACTTGGACGCGAGTGGCCATCGGCGTTCGAATCCTACCACCGGTCCAGTAAATGTGCGGACCCACGTTCGGCTTCGCCTAAAATGTCCACTGCCGAAAGATGCGCGTTTCTCGTCAAAACATTCAAAGTTGCAAACATAAAATAAAAAATAAAAAAAACAATAACACTATACTTTTTTAAAACCAAAATTTTATTTAGACATTTTATTTTGTCAACAATCTATTAAATTATACCATAAATTGCTTCAAAATGATAAACAAGCACAATGTATACACTTTTATCAATAGTAATTTATTGCTAACAATTTTGTAAATAAATTATGAGGAAAATAACCAAAACGAAGAACCACATGTGGTAAAGTTGAATCAATAAATCAATTAAAAATTTCTTTTTCTTTTTTTATGAAAAAATGAACAACAATATTAACATAAAATATTATATTGTTTCGTTATTTTTAAACAGAAATATGTTTAAAAAATGTTGTTGTTTTTTTCAAAATCATTGTTCAATAATACACATTTGTTTTATTAAAAATAAAAATGCTTAGAGTGTTAGATCAACACAAAGTAATAAAGACAAGTATCGAACAAAATAAAACAAATGAAATAATATTAAAACAAAGAATAAATGGTCTTTGTCCATTGTTGTGTTAATTGCCAAAATTTTTAAATTTACCACATCACCATTGAACTAGGAACTCGATTTTTATTTATAGGATAGACAATATAAAGATGAATAAATATTACATTTAACTGATTATAATAGTTGAATAAATACAATTGTTAAAAATAAGTTTATAGTAATATTACTATTAATAATAGAAAACAAAGTTACATTATTTTAATAATCACTATGTTTATATACTTTAATTGTTTTATGGGAAACATCTTTCACCGGTGGACATTTTGGCAAAGCCAAACGTGGGTCCACATTTCATGGGATTTGAACCCCGATTTCCGCCCAAAGTTGAGTAAAGCGATGAAATGCTAGATTACTCCATCGTGTGCATGTCTATACATTACGCATTTAGCTCAGAACTAACATATTAAACTGTCAAAACCATACACGAAAAATGACTTTTAATAAAACTACTTCATAGGTGGCTCTTAAATTTTACCTTTAAACGTATATTACTAACAGCAGTCAAATAGAAAATAGAACTGGTCACATTATAGGACTATTTCTAAACATTTAAAACCAAATAAAAAAATTATTTTTTTGAATATTCAAAAGGAAACAAAATGACTCAAGTCGTATTGGAAATGGGACATTATGTTCTGCATGCCAAAAATGGACTAGAACAAAAACGTTTAAAACAAAAATGAAAGTTATATAGAGATAGGTATATAAAAAAACATCCTTAAAATAAGGTAAAATAAAAGTACTGTAAAGTCAATTAGACTTAATGTTACACAATAATAATAAATTGTAATTATTGAGTTTACTGAACATTTTAATTATTTTTTAAAATATATGTATTTAAACTAATTAAAAATTAAATTTAATTAGTTTGTTTCAATTAATAAAAAATGCATACATAATCAATTACATGGTTTAGCATTAAATTGATTGTTGTAATAAGTAAATGAAAGATAAAATTATGCATTTAAAATAATATCATACAAGTAACAAACTAATAGAAGTGTTATAAAAAAATTAATATAACCATATGCAAAAGTTTATATATATATATATATATATATATACGTGCAAACTATTTAATTTTCAAAATGTAATTAATTAATTAATTAATTAGCTTTATTAAATAATAGGTCATTAAGACCTTGTAATGAATAAATATAAAAAATAATTAATGCATGAAAAATCTCCTAAACATTATTATATGTATTTCATAAACAGAATATATTTGAAAGTACATAATTTAATACAATAATAAAAAATAAAGTGAACTGAAAAACATTTAAAAAACATATTTATTATGTAATTAAAATTAAAACAAAATTATACTTTTGTTTATCTATTTATCTTATATAATATGTATCTATTGCAATTGTTTTTTTAGTTTGCTTACCCATAATTAATTGTTTTAAAAATGTCATTTAGTTACACGTAAATTGTTAATAACAATTTTTAAAACAAAAATAAATTTTTAAGCTAAAATTTCAATGTTAGTAAAAATATCTAATTACAATATTCTACCTTTACTTAAGTAAATTATTGTTATTGCCTCATAACTAAATCTTTGTATATTAAATACATATATTTTTAAATGTTTTGTTTTAATTAAAATTTAAGTAAGTAGTTTTAGTATGTAGGTTGTTTAAATTGATTATTTTTTTTACAGAAAAATATTTTGTTTAAGTGTAGTATTTTCCCTATTATTGTTAACTATATTTAGCTTACTTTATATTTAAATTGTTTGTTTTTAATTACACATTTAATTAATTTAGTAATATAAGTTTATTTTCAACTCGAATATATATTTTAAATGTTAACTGTACAGTTCGTATTTAATTGTAAAACATTAACTATGTTGATATTACACTTTTAATAAACTAAATGTATTTGTTAAAAGGAATAATTGTATACGTATGAGAATGAACTGTAGAAAAATGTCTTCTAATGTAAAAGAAAGTAAGTGTAGGATTTACATACTTTAAAATACTTGAAATCATTGTGTTTGTAACGCATTTAAAATGTTTTACAATTTTATTTTTATGTTTATTCCTTTGAATTTTTTACGGGAAACATCTTTCAGCAGTGGACATTTTAGCGAAGCCGAACGTAGGCCCGCATTTTAGTGCCAGTAGTAGGATTCGAACCCCGATGCCCACCGAGATTCAAATTTGAGCGCTGCACCGCTAGACCACCCCGGCACAATATATATATATATATATATATATATATATATATTCAGCTTCTCTTTGGTTTTTACTCAACCCTGTTATCTGTGTAACTCTGTCATTCAGATACGTGCGATCACTTCTTTGCCGTTGTTTGCCGGAATCGCATCTTTTTGATTGTTTCCGTAGCAGTATAAATTTTTTTACAGAGGCCAGGTTGGTAACCTTGCGCGCTCAAACCCTCCTCCTTTATCCAGGCTTGGGACTGGCTAGATTGAATCATTTTTGATCCAAACTAGGCGGAGATTTTTTAGAGTTTTTATATATATAATTGGGTAATTTCAAATTCTCTGGTTGGGTAGTTTAATTGTTGCAACATGAAAACCGGAAATTGTATTTGTATTTATTTGCTACTTTAAATTTTTTACAAGAAACCGAACGCGGGCCTTTATTTGATACCACTTTTAAGTAACTTTGAGTTGACTGAACACAGATAAACGTAACATATGTAACAAAACAATGGCCTTAATTGACATCGAGTTACTCTTTGCAAACGTATCGTTAGAAGAAACGGTGGAACACTCAGGTGACTGCATAATGGCAAATAAAATTGATACTAAAGTTCCGGTTGAATATAAAAAAATATTAATTCTACTTAGCGCCCAAAATGTCAGACTTTGTTTCTATGGCAAATCGTACATTTAAACAGACAGTGTAGCCATGCGCACTAGTAAATATTTTCTATTAAAAATTGAACATCAGTTTAGCATATAGATAAAAAACATGGCCATATACAAACGTTACGTAGATAATATATATGTTGTAGCTTATGACAAACAAGATTAGAATAAACTGCTGCAAATTGTTAACAAAATTCATCCAAACAGGAAAACAAAACACGAGCTGGCGATAAACGATACAACCAATTTTTTTTAGATGTTTTAATCCCATTGTGAGATGACGGATTGCTTCAGCGTGGAATTTACCATAAACCTACTTGGAAAGATCAATATATACATACCAGAAGTTTGGAGTCAATTTAACATAAATGTACATTTGTCAAAACATTATTCAACCGTACACAGACAATTTTCCCTAATAACACAATTGATGGAGAACAAGAAATTATTAAACAATTATTAATTAAGATTAGATACCCAGTATAATTCATCGAATACTAGTCCAAACAACACAAAAACCGGGTATAAACGCCGATAAAACCAAACCGGTTTATTTAAAATTGCCAGCATTAAAAAGAACCTTCCTAATGATCCAGCTAGGAATGTTGTATACTACAAAAGGTCTCCTTTTATCCAACATTAAAACAACCAAAGCAACATTTTCTGCCTCACATTGCATTTATTAGTTCACTTACAGCTGTGGTGACAAGTATATTGGTCGGACAATGCGTCGCTTGACTAATCGTGTTGAAGAACACATTCCAAACTGGATTAATAAGAGGTCAAATGGAAGTGAACTCTCATGCACTTCCTCCATATTACCTCAATTACTGCAAAATAAACATCAAATCGAGATTAAAAACTGGTTTAAAGTGTTGATTACTTCCCAAACTTCCCAATATGTAAAAAATGTTTAATTTTGTTTAACTTATTTGTTTGCACATAAACAGTTGGCCACTATATTCAAATTAGTTTGGTCGGAATGTTTGTGCTTGTGTATGCATGTGACTTGTACTAGCTTAAATATATACTGAAATTTTATGTTTGAGACTGACGACATATATTCATTTCGCAGTTTACATTTATTTATTTATGTTTATTTAGTATTATAAGGGAAACCCAGCGCCTTAAATTAAAAAAAAATCAAGTATTTTTAAAAAATATATTAACGACAGCTCAAAAACTTCTTATTTTTAATTCACTTTTTGTATCTCTTTTTACACTTATATTACACTTTTCTAATAATAGTAATAATGATAATAACAATAATAATAATAATAGTAATAAAAATAACACTACACTTACTTTAATAGTTACATTACATTTATATTAAAATAGTAGATATTATTTTTATTATATTATCAACATTATTATTATTATTATTATTATTATTATTATTATTATTATTATTATTATTATTATTATTATTATT
>JAKXYG010001248.1:0-26241 GCA_025895645.1 Cardicola forsteri | reverse complement strand
GGCAATGTGGATGGGACTGGAATTAGGCTGGTAGCAAATTGGGGGTTGATTGAGTGGTAGAGTGCTGGCTGAAGGCGAATTGTGGTGTGTATGGGATGGAGTACTGCTGCCGTTGTTTATTGCTGTCGACGTACATTTCTTATCAAACATCGAAACAGTGATAACAATTTATTTAATGTTGTGGAATTAACATTAGAAATGATTCAAACCATTTGACCGATTGACTGTCAATGTATATTTATCATAATGCTGCTATCCACGCTTAAAAGCATTCCATGTACTCGTCTAGAGAGAAGTATAGTTATTGGGTTATTTTGGAAGGTTTTTACTATTGCTATTATTACTATTATTATGATTATTATTATTGCAGTTAGGTTAAATACTTTATTCGACATACGTTGAGCATTATGAAATATTTGTAACAGTACAAATATTTCAAATATTATGACCAGTAACCTCAGTGACACTATTTCTACTGCTATTACTACTACTACTAATAATAATACTAATAAAAACAATTGTTTATATGTTGAAATCTTTGTGGTTCATGAATTTTATGCATAATATGTTTTGCATTTATTGGAAATTTCTTTTCCTATAAATATACCATCAAGTCACTATGTTTATCAGATACAAATACCATTGGAGATTATAAATATTTTGAGATTTTGCAAATCTCCTGCAAACATCTTCACGAATAATTAAATTTACATTTCAGATATTGGAAGGTACAACTAAGCAGAATATATTAATTCTATCAGCAATCAACTTAATGACTGAACTTTTGTGTTCATCAATCCATTCATCATTAATGTCATATTTTGTAGTTACACAAAGAAAACATTTTAAAACATAATAATAATAATAATAATAATAGTAAGAAATCAAAACAAAAGAACATATAATGTCTAATAACATTGATAACCTGTAATTCATTCTAAATAAACGCTAACTGCACTAGCACAAAAAGGTTGAAAACCGTATGCACATTTGTAAGCAGTACAATACAACATTTGTAATAAATAGAACGTTAACAGTACAATTTTCGTTACTCACAATATATATACGGTATTAACTTTTTATTTGGGATCAAAGTATGCAATAGTGTGATTTATCAAAACTAACTATTAGTTACTTTTCTCTTACTTTTAGTATTTAAGTAGTATACAAATTTAAAGTATATTAGTTTTGTAATCAATCGAACTAACAACAATTTTCAATTGTTATTATTTACATTTTTATCGAAGCAACTAGATTTAATTGGTAATTCCCAAATCTTGCTTCTAAAACTTGTAATTTTTATTTGAATTTACTGAGAAATTCGTGTAAAATAATGCATTGTACATTGGACAAGATCCGTCACCCCGAGGTGAACAAGATAATATTGTAATGGGGCATTCTCGTTTTAATTACTTTGACAACATTTTAGTGCACTGTTTTTCAGATTGTAATATTTCAATGTAATGCTTGACATTATTATTGGATTTCAAAACACGTAAATTGAACGCTTTCCCAGTGTTTGTAGAGCGTACCATTCCGTCAATAGTTTTCTCCATAATCTGTATTTTTTACTTCTTACCCAGATTACTACTGTTTGTTGGCATTTTTTCCACTTTTCTAATTTTGTTAGTTAATGTTGTTTGTTGTCTAATAACTTTCAACTAGATTGACAAAATTTATCAACAATTTATGCACCAACACGAAACAGATGCCTACAGTGATTTGCGTATCACAAATAGAACAACATAATTATTGTTATTAATGATAATGTATTTGTAATTATTTTTACTACTAATATTGTTACTATTATTATTGCTATCATTCATTTTTAAAATAAATATATATATATATATATATATATATATTAATAGGATTTAGTTGCATAAAAATATGCAATTAATTTAAAAAAACTAAGAAATTTAGTTATCACAGAATTGGGAAGACATTTTATTGATAAAATGACTCGATTATAGTTTTGTTCACTGCGACTTGTTTCAAATGCATATGTAAATAGAAAGCACTTAGCATTAACTTAAGCAAAACCGCCCTTTTGAAAAAATCATGATCACAGAAATTACAAAAGCGATAACCAAATGACATGTTAATGTAGAATATAGTGGTTGAAGTTTATAATAGTGTAATTCGCGTTTTGTTAATTTTATTAATATTATTATTATTTACATGTTTATGGAAGCAACTACTCTTAATTAGTAATTAAATTACGATACTGACACTACAATTTTTGTTAATTGCCTGATCACAGAAATTATAAAAGCGATAACCAAATGACATTTTGATGTTTAAAATAATGGTTATAGATTATAATAGTGTAATTCGTGCAATTAAAATGGGATGTATGCACACTCTTAGGAGTATACATATAAACACGCTTTTTTCGTGTAATGGAAGGTGCAGCTCATGAATTTTATGAATAATCTGTTTTGCATTTAATGTAAAATAATTTTTCTATAAATATTTTGACATTTTCCCAACTTCTATAATCCATTTTCAACAAGAATTGTTTTAGGTATTGCTAGTTACAGCTAAGCAGCAATCAGCTGAACTTTTCTGTTCATCAATCCGTTTCTCATTAATGTTAAATTTTTGTAGTTACACAAAGAAATCATCTTTAGACGCAATAATAATAATAATTATAGTAGTAATAAATTCAAACACAAAACCATACAATGTCTAATAACATTGGTAACCTCTGATTCATTCTAAACAAACGCTAATTGCACGAACACAAAAAGATTGAAAACCCTGTACACAAATGTACACAGTGCGTTACAACATTTGTAATAAATAGAAAGTTTACAATACAATTTCAGTTTCTGGCAATATATACGGTATTAACTCCTTATTTTATATTAAAGTATTCAATAGTGTGATTTATCAAAACTAACTGTTAGTTACTTTTCTTTTACTTTTAGTATTTAAGTAGTATATAAATTTAAAGTACATTAGTTTTGTGATCAATCGAACTAACATCAATTTTCAATTGTTATTATTTACATTTGCGTTTCTGTAGAGCTAACTAGTCTTAATTGGTAATTCCCAAATCTTGCTTCTTAAACTGGTTTTTATTAATGTAAATTTATTAAAAAATCTGTGTGACATAATGCATTATACACTGTACAGGATCCGTCACACCGAGGTGAACATGATAATATTGTAATAGGGCATTCTCGATTAAATCTCTAGTTACTTATATTAGACAAATTTGACTGTTACTAATACATACCGTAGATAATACTTTAGCATTACACATTAAGTAACATTATTAGCAAAATTAATTTTTACTCAGGTATCCAAGTCAATAACCATACATAAAATGATAAAATAAATAAATAAATAAAACAACATCCATTCTTGCAATAAAGTATAATACCACCATTTGCTAATACTTTAACCAAAAACACATAATTTGTTAAAAAATTAATATCATTGACTAAAATACATCAATATATATAAAATAAATGTTACAGAGTTATTATTTCAGTATTTCAAATTTCAGTCTCGGTTTTTAATGACACTTTTTATTTTTTGATTTCGACCAGGGTATTAATATAATCCTTTTTAATACGATTGTGTATAACAAAATCAATTTTTTCTACTAACGTCATGCTATTATCCAAGCGGTTAATTTCGCGTTTGAAAACACTGAAAAATTTTCAATAACATTCAAATCTAGACGAAGTTCAGCTTTTTACTTGTTATTCCTTTTGCAGCATAAATGCACAAATAATATGCTTTAAAAACACGTTATCTCTTTTGATGTATGAATGGGCGCGTTATCCTGAATAATTGTTAAATGCCTTGAGGTATTTGGTTTCAATTTTATATTAAGAAGTTCTCTGAAACTTTTAATAAATCTTCTGCTATTGAAGTTATTGCTTGTATGAGTCTATTTTGGTGTTTGATTGTACTTTAAAGCTAATTATTCTTTACGACCAATGCCGGTATTATGTATGTGAAAATTATTATCATCATTTTTGAAATTTCCGTCTATGGTGTGTGAGTAATAGAACACGGTAAAGTACAATATTCTCCATAATCACGATGGTCCATCTTCGCACTTCTTGGCAAACCCCACTCGTTGTGATCCATGTATACAACTCAAAGAAGGTTCCTTAATTACTTTCTTCAGCCATAATTACGCTGATTTCTTGCGTCTTCTTATAATCGAATGAGAGAAATGTTCTAAATATCGTCTATTTATTTGCCCTATGTTCATTGTTCTGTGTCTTCCTGACTTGTCGAGGCTTTCTTTCCACCTATATGCGTTTTGGGACTGGTTTCACTGTTTATCACTGTGTAGACAGTAGGTACGTGTATTCCAAATGCTTTAGCAATTACTTTAGGTTTTACATCATCTTGATATAGACTTTAAATTTTTCTGTTTTCATCAGCTTTTAAAAATAAACTTTGATCTGTTTTAGGCATTATAAAACTGAGTTATAATTGATAACGGATAATAAGAAAGTTAAATTTTTTTAAAACCGCCATGTGGCAGACTATTAACTTCATACATGTAATTGTAGATATTATTAGAAAATAATTATGTGGAAAAAAATTGTTTTACAATTATTTATACTAAAATTTTAATAAAATGGATTGATAATAGGCCAATCAAATGTTTGGTGCAAATTTCTGTTAACATGTAGGCACGTATTTTTAAAATAGTAATATTTTTTTGGTGTAAAAACATGTATTTAATAAAATTAGTTTTTTTATTAATTAATTTTATAAATTTATAAAAAATTAAAATAATTAAATGTTTTCGTTTTGAATTAATTTATGTTTGAATATTGCAAGCAGTAATTGCTTTTATTATAGTAAATTAAAAAAATTCTTTTACAAAAGAAATTTTTTAATTTAATTGTTTTAAATTATTTTAAAAATACTAAATAATGTATTTTAAAGACAAAAATAAAATATTTTATTTGAATTCTTGGCTGATTAGCTACTTATTGTACTATTATAATTGCTATTATTTACTCTTGAATATAATTATACATATATATTATATTAATGGGTTTTAAATGCATGATTACAGAAATTACAAAAGCGATATCCAAATGACATGTTAATGTAAACATTTATAACACGCTTTTTTCGTGTAATGAAAGGTGCAGCTTTGATATTTTCGGTATTAACAAGTTGCGGTAGATAGGTCAAAACTATTTCAGAGAAAGCAATTCGATAATTAACTTTTTCATGATAAAGTGTATTGCATTCATTGATTGAATGTTGTTTTAAAGGAAATGCATATCCGCATTACGCACAGATATATGTGCAGCTATATTAATATTGATTCTGTCACATGTCATTAAAAAGGGATCTACCGTTAAGCATACATAATTAGTTAAGTATTATTTTGATTAAGTTATTTGTGATATAGTCACATTGCGTAGGTGCATTTTATTGGATTATAATTAATTGCTCTACAGAAACGACAAAGTGAATACGAATCAATTAAACACGAGAATTGTAACTTGTAATTTCAAAATGATATAATACACTGAATTGCAAAGCAATCCAATTCTAGATTAAATAAATTATTCCTTCTAACTTTAATTATAATAGAAATTTAATAAGTTGACACATTCTCAAATTGTGCCATATAGTTGAACACTATTAATAAAGTGAAATAAAAATTTATAAGAGCATTGTTAGTAATTTTGATATAGCAGCTAACAGGTCAAATAGAAATGAAGAGTTGATTACGATCACATAACGTACAAGTCACACACGCATATGAATTAACCTTCTGTCAAAATCAAAACGCAAATGTATCGACTGATATATTCTCATAGACGACATACTCACTTGCAGTGTGAAAAGAAATAAAAAACGATGGAGTAAGAGAAAAAGCTGGAACTTTATTACAGAATTGTCTCATGTTAGTCACAAGTGGATTAGTGAACCCTGGAAGCAGATAAAAATGATAGTAATAATAACAATAACAATAATAATAGTAATAAACAAAGTAAGAAAATGCAAATCAATATTGACATTATAAATTGGAAAGGATAATCCAATCAATTTTGCAAAATATAACGTAATCATTTAATAGGTGATTCTTCAAATAATACTAATAATAATAATCATCATTATAATAATAATAATAATAATAATAATAATAATAATAATAATAATAATAATAATAATAATAATAATAATAATAATAATAATAATAATGATAATAGAAAATCCTAGAAACAAAAAATATTTTTGATTAAATTGATAGATACATTTATGAAATACATTTCATAATCTGAAACTAATATTAAATAACAAATTAATGAGCATGAGTGATTTAGTGTGTAGAGGAAATATGTTCAAAATTGTAGATGATAAAACCAACCAAGGGAAAAAGTTGCGAAAGAAGAAGCCAATAAGAATCAGTTAATCTTTGTGTGAGTGTGATTACTCGGCATTCGAGGATGGAAAAGTTCCAAAAAGAGTGACCAATTTGCACGATGAAGCAATACAAATCGAATAGTGCTATGTATATATTGATTTTTCCACCTTATATACATTTTCAAGGTCAAACAATCACATTATTGTTATTATTATTATTATTATTATTATTTTATTTATTTTTATTATTATTAACAATTATAATAATGATAATAATAACAATAATAGTAATAATAGTAATAATAATAAATAAATAAACAATTACGTAAAATTATTAAAATTTTTGTTATGTAATAAATAACATTTTAAATCTAAAATTACCTTATTTTATCTTATAAAGTCTGATTATTTTTGTATTTTACCATCATCATAATCCTAGTATACAATTAACAATTACTGAGTGTTTGTCTTGGTACAATAATTAAATTTAATTCAATGTAGAATACTTACGTAATCCAACACTGATGAAAATGAGCTTAACAAAATAAAACCTGGATGTGTATACGTAGTGGATCGATAAACCATTCATATGTGTGAAGTGCTTGGCCAATAAAATTACACCACAAATTTGCAATACGTTATAATTGGAGCTCAGAATTGAAAGTATATTTCGTTTTGGATTAATGATTGAATATGCCTTACCTGATTCCAGTTATTGGACAGCCGACTTCGCATTGCAGCTATTTAAACGCAAGAGACAATGAGCGATACTATCGATAACAAACGGTCGTTTGAATTGATATATAACAATGTCCAACATGGTTGTAGCTTTCGTTGTGGCGCTGGTTTTACTAACCACTACTCCAGCAAAATCAGCCAACGATTGTACGTGTACAAATGTTTTACAATTGAATCATGTTTAATAATTTTGCATTCATCTAATTACTGACCATTGTATGTTTTTGTTTTGTTTTTCAGCTCAGTGTCTAACGGAAGGCAGTAAATGTAATATGGGCATGCGCTCTCCATTATGCTGTGCTCCCCATAATTGTGGATATACTAGTAATGTAGGATACACGTGCCAAATATGCAATAACCAAGGCAGCTATTGTGCTTATGGTGACGATTGTTGTTTGAAAACTTGTGAAAATAATAGATGCCTTATTTGAATTAATATTTGATTGACTGTAAAATTGGATTGAAAACACAAAATAAATGTATTGTTTATTATCAATTAATTCTTTTGTCGATGAATGTGTGGCAATGTGGATGGGACTGGAATTAGTCTGGTAGGAAATTGCGGGTTGATTCGGTGGTTAGAAATAATTTTATTTTGTTAATTTGCTATTGATTTATTCAAATTAATCAATTTGAAATTAATGTTGAATTGTAACTTTCATAATTGAATAGTTGTAGCAATTCAAAATTGGTTAGCAGCACGTAACATGCAAGTCACAGACCCACATGAATTGACCTCCTGTCGTGATGAAAGGTAAAAATAATCCACTGACACATTCTCTTCGACGGCATATTCAATAGCAGTGTGAATAGTAACCAAAAGGGATGAAGTAACAAAAATTGTTGCAAGTTGACAAGTCTCATGTTAACAACGAGTACATTAACAAAACTTAATGATGGACAAAAATAATGATAACTATAACAATATTGATAATATTATTATTAATAATGATAATAATAATAGTAATGATAATAGTAATAAAGAAAGTACTTTCTACTTTCGTGCAACCAATAACCAAATTAGCAATTATTCATAAATTTATTTTAGATATATTGTATTTACAAATCTATTTTTCATTAATCTTATATATATGAAATTATACAAAGAAAACATTTTTAATGATAAATATAAATGTAAAGAAAGTAGGACATGATTTTGAATAATGTTAGTAACCTTAATAAAATCTAAGTTTGAAAATTGTGCCCACATGTGTACGCATGACAATCCCACATGTGTACGCATGACAATCCCACATTTGAAAATAAACAGCACATTTGTCGTTGCACATAATACATACGGAATTAAATATTTTATTTGGCGTCAAAATATTTAATAGTTTAATGTATCGGAAAAACCCGTTAGTTCAATAATTAACTGTTACTTTTAGTCTTTAATTAGTGTATAAATTTGAAATATGTTGGTTTTGTGTTCAATCGAACTTTTATGTTTATATACTACTTAAACAATAATAGTAGCAATAAAAATAAAAATTCATTTTTTCTATTAGTAGACAGTAACATCAATGCATACAGCTATTTATTGCTATTCATACTTAATTATTAAACTAACAGATTATTTTAATAAAACACACTATTGCATAATTCGACCCCAAATAAGAGTTATATTCCGTCATATCTGGTTTCACACAATCACTGTAAATAATGTCACTGTGGCGTGTTGTCAAATTCTGCATCATTTCTGGTGTTCAATCACCGGTAACAACTACGGACTCACGTTTAGTTTAGCTAAAATGTTTACTTCTAAAAAATTGTTTTTTCTGGTTATTAGAACATCTGCATTGATATAGAATGCAGCATAATGGTGTACCTGGAATTGCTTGACATTTAAAATCTAGTGGTACACAAAGAGGTTAGATTAGTACCACATTATAAAGATTTAAACGTACGAACATGTAGTGTTAATAATTTACCAGTGCTTACTGAAACCAAGATCACAACAAAAGGTACAATAAAGTTGGACAGTGTTATAAATCAATTAAAACCGCTTTTCTTTATTTACGGTTTTTGCTTATTTTCTTTTGTGTTTAAATACTTGCAATGCGAAATTGGCTGTTCAATAAAATGAATCTGATAAGACATATTTAATCATTATTTGGCAATAAATAAAATTTTAGTTCTGTGCTCCAATTAATAACGTATTACAATTTATTGCAAAACTGCTGCATAATTTTATTCGCTTTTGTAATACTTTTAGAAATATTTTGGCCTTAAACATAAAGACATTTTAATAGCCCAATAATTAATTTTATATTTGTTTAATATGATAATATGTTTTATATATTTATCTTATAATGCCACTTACATTTCAGTTAGAAATTAATGTTGCAGTGAGATTTGGAAAGGTACTGTCTGTCTTCCATAGACTCCAATCAATATGGCTGTGTTATTCTATCTGCCTGAAGATGAAACATTGTATGTGGGCATTTGGTGCCGGTAGTGGGATTCGAACCCATACCAACTCAAATCCAAGTCGAGAGCTGTATCACTAGATCGTCCAACACAAAATTAAAAATATTGAAATTAGCAATTGATATTTTGTATAAAATTAAAATATAAATGTATTGTACTTAGTTATAAATTTTACACAATATTAGTCTTTAAAATATTATTATTATTATTATTAATATTCAGTCTATACAATTGGACCACATGACTCTCAATAGCATAAATTCTTTTACGCTAATCACGATAAATAGTCACAAATATGTACACAATTCATTGTTCTTATTTTCAGATACAACCACATCAAGCGAGATTGACTATATTTGTGTAAACAAAAATGGTGTTTGTTTTGGAAAGATGTATATGCACATCGCGGTGAAGATGCTTGTTCTAATTATAATTTTTTTTGTTAAAAAAAGTTTAATTAAAATTGAAAAAAATAGAAACCACAATAAATTACTTTTATTTTTGTGCAAGAAACTGAAGCAGTCAAATATCTCAAATCAATTTTCCAATACGTTAAAAAATAACTTTTAAATTCTGCAACGGATAGTAAAATCTGATGAACAGATAAAAATGTTTTCAGTTGCAACCACACACTGTGAAGAAAATGCACAGATTAGATAAAGTGGTTTTACCAAGAAACAATAGATTATAACAGTCTCGTGGAATCCAATTAATCTGAGAAGTTAAAGTAAATTAAATAAATAAAAATGATCAGGTTTTAAAACTAGAATGCAAATGTGAAAAGCAGTTATGATATCAGCAAAAACAATTCCAAGACTTTGTATAAAATAGTAAAAATAGTAAAAACAAGAATATTCCAATTAAAGATGATGAAGATGATGGCAAAAACTAAAATTATGCGTTGATGAAATTTCTCTAACGCAAGTGATCCATGCAATTCGAATGGTGTATAAGTTGTACGCAGTAACCACACAGTTGCTCACGCATCGGGATGACGTAGTATCGTGCGTGTTTGCTCATATATTGATTGTTGTATGGCATAATGAATAAGTTTCAATTATAACGAGGCAGGCAGTAATTGACAGCTCAATAATTTGCAGATAACATCGGTCTACTCTGTGGGATAGGAGAAAGAACAAAATGCCACAGTGACATAATTTCTCAAGTCGGATTATGGACTAACTGTTCAAAGATGAAAGTGTTGTGCACAAAGCCAAATAATTATTTATTTGTAAACATTAGGAGACTGTATGTAAATTTGTTAATTTTTTTACATGTTTGTATGAAAATAATTAGTAAGAAAGGTAAAACAAAAATTAATGTTGCAGCGAAATTGGGAATGCAGAGTTTTTAATTGACTCAAATTAATATGGCTGTGTTCTTATATCTGCCTGAAGACAAATAATTGTGTAAAAATATTAATTAGTGAAGAGAATATGATGGGATTGTAAAAAAACAGATATGAATGAACAGGGCCCAACAAAGATTGACGCTGCCATCCGAACCGAACAGAAAAATATCTTCCTGCTAATCATACTTGTCTTAATATTCATGAACAAGAACATGTTTCTAAACATGTTTAGTTTATTTTAATTTATTTTAGAATGTGAATAAAAAAGCAATTAATAATCATAATGACATTGTGGAATTTGTGATGCGTAAAATTTATTAAGCATATGTATCATGATTTTTTTGTAGAATAATTAACATATAAATATATAACCATTTGTATTAAGTTATTATTTTCAACATGAATAAAACAGCTTTGCAGTGCTCCCTGCTATTTTATATTGTATTGACGTTAAAAATAACTTGCACAACATCATGCTGCATATGAGTGTTGTGGTATAAATAAAAATTAATTGAATGAAGTGATAAACAGTTAATATCTCTTTTATATATTCACAATAAATAGAGGGGATTATTCTAAGTTAATAGTATTAACAAATTTGTTGATTTCAACAATACAACAAGAAGTAATAGCAACAATACTGTTTAAAAATACCCCAATTTACATTAACGTGCTGTTGCCAGAATATTGTTTAATTTGCATAATTACACGTTGATTTCTTAGCAGTTATTCTATAACCTAGTTATTATAATACTTTTAAATTATGTACGTTGACCTTATGTTAGTAGACGAGACTTCCAGTTTAATCATTACATGTTATGCCCAACAAAGATTGACGCTGTCATCCGAACCGAACAGAAAAATATCTTCCTGCTAATCATACTTGTCTTAATGTCTGCAAACCGGAAACATGTTTCTGAACATGTTTAGTTTATTTTAATTTATTTTAGAATGTGAATAAAAAAGCAATTAATAATCATAATGACATTGTGAAATTTGTGATGCGTAAAATTTATTAAACATGTATCATGTTTATCGTAGAATCATTAACATATAAGTATATCACCATTTGTATTGTTATCATTTCCAACATGAATAAAACAGCTTTGCAGTGCTCCCTGTTATTTTATATTTTATTGATGTTAAAAATAATTTACACGAATAACAATCATCATGCTGCATATAATGTTGTGGTATAAATAAAAATTAACTGAACGGAGTGATAAACAGTTGATATCTCTTTTATATATTCACAATAATTAGAATGAGATCATTCTAATTTTATAGTATTATTATATTTGTTGATTTCAATAATACTATTAATAGCATCAGAAGAATAGGAATTTAAAACTAATAAAGCACTTTTTTAATTTCTATTGCTGTCTTTATATGAAACAAAAGAGTAATAGCAACAATACTGTTTAAAAATGACCCAATTTACATTAACGTCTGTTGCCAGAATATTGTTCAATTTGCATAATTACACGTTGATTCAGATTTATTAGCAGCTGTTCTATAATCAAATTATAATAGTACTTTTAAATTTTGCAAGTTAATTTTATGGCAGTAGATGTGTCTTTGGTTTCAACCATGAAAGACTTTTATGCGCTACAAACCATTACCAAACATTGAAGATAACTTGTGCGAATAACATCATGCTGCATATTTCTAGTTTATTTATTTAATGTTTTCTACATTGAATGTTTTACAAAAAACATCTTTCAGCAGTAGACATATAACGTTGCGGCATGAATAAAAATAACTAATCAGAAAGACAAAGGTGGATTTCATTTTTACCACTATTAAAATAAGATTATTCAAATTATTAATCTAATTATTATTAAATTTGATAATTTTAATAAAAGAACCGGAATAACGTTATAAAAATTAATATTCTTTCATTTTCATTGATTTCTGAACATGAAACACGGGGAAATGACAATAACCTATTATAAATTTGTTTCAATTTACATTCATTTTGTGTTGTTAGAATGTCATTTGACTTGCATAATCACACGGAAATAGCTAGTAGGCACAATGTTTACATTATTATTGGTACAATTACTTTCAAATTTATTTCGTAAAGCCTTCTTCTTTTTTTCTTGGTACTATAAGCTCCTTTATCCTAATTATTAACGTGTGTACAAACATTCAATTTTTCTACACGGTTTAAACTTTTTGTTATAACTGATTATGCATATCAAATATTAATTAATCTTTTATTTCTCAACATCACTTTTTGTAGTTTTTGTAACTCATCTAATACTGAATAACAAATAGATAGCTTATGAAACAGTGAGATGTGTAACTGTATAATTGTATAAAAAATCAATCCGATGTAGATAGTTATCTTTACTTTAGACGGCAATCAACTGGTAACAAATCAAGGTGTTTAATCAAATTGCTTGTTGTTTAAATTTTAAATCATTCTGATTGACTTAGCTTGTTGCAAAAGCTAATCAATACAATGTATCAATTCAGTATGAGTGAAGTGTTTAGCGAATAAAATCACACAACAGTTTTAAATATGTTGTGATTTGGCATTAATTGGAGCACTTACTTGAAAGATCATTTAAAACAAAAATAATGATTGAATATGCCCTACCGGATTCAGTTTATTGGACAGCCGATTTTGCATAGCAAGTATTTAAACGCAAGAAACAAACAGTCGATTCAATTCGATTCACATTAATGTTCCACTTGATTGTATCTTTTGTTGTGGCCTTGGTTTTACTTGGTACTATTTCAGAAACAAGAACAAATACTTGTACGTTTAAAAATATGTTACAATTTAATAATTTATTATAATTTTGCATTAATCTAACCACTGGCTATTGTATTTTTGTATTTTAGCTCTTTTTCTAGGACAACACAATTCAACTAATGGCAGTGATTTTAATTATACAACCAGAAAGTACCGACATTTGTACGTCTAGAAATGTTTAACAATTTATTCATTTATTATAATTTTGCATTAATCTAACCACTGGTTATTATATTCTTTTGTATTTTAGCTCTTTTTCTAGGACAACACAATTCAACTAATGGCAGTGTTTTTGATTCTACAACAGAAAGTACCAAAATGTGTGCGTTTAGAAATGTTTTACAATTAAATAATGTTTTTATAATGTTGCATTTATCTAATCTCCAGATATTCCATGTTTCTTTCTTTTCTAACTGTATACCACATTACCTAATTTTTTTCAGCTAATTGTCTAAGGCAACACGCTGATTGTCAATTAACGAGCGGTCAGCCATGCTGTGTACCTTATAAATGCGTAGGTGGTAGTAGCAATCATTCGACATGTGACACTGTTAAAGAAATGATAACAACAACTCGTAAATTTAGAAATGTTTTTGTGATTAAATAAATGTTTATTATATCATTAATAAATCTATCGTATTATGTTATAGTCCAAATATATATTAGCTGTATTTTTTCATTTCCCAATGAACTAGTTCTAACTGTATACCACATTGGCTAATTTCTTGGAATTTAAAAAAGGGCTTCCTTTAGATTTTTATTTTACCTTCAAAACCTAATCTAACCACCAGCCATTGTATATTTTTTTTCAATCGAGTTGCTCATTGATTAGGTTTTAAATTATTATAATGGACTTTGTTTGTTGCAACAATTTTCAAATTGTTACGCAATTCCAGTTGTATAAAATACAATTATCTTATTTGGGGTCAAAATAATTATAAAAATATAATCATATTCTGTAAATCAATAAAGTTAATAAAGTGTTTAGCGAATAAAAAAACCCCAACATGTTAAAAAATATGTTGTGATGTGGCATTAATGTAGCACCGACATGCAAGTTTATGTATTACAAAAATAATGGTTTAATATGTTATCCTGGGATACGTTTTATTGGACACCGGATTTTGCATTGTAAGTATTTAAACGCAAGAGAAAGTGAACGAAAGAGTAAACAAGAAACAATCGATTCAATTAGTTTATAACTATGTTCAACTTGGATGTACCATGTGTTGCCGCCTTGGTTTTACTGAGCACTATTTCAGCAGCAACAGGAACAAATACTTGTATGGTTAAAATTCTTTTTGCATCTGAATAATATTTTTGTAATGTTGCATCAATATAGTCACAAGTCATTGCATGTTTTTGTTTTCATCTCTTTGTCTGGGACAATTCGTTGATTGTAAATTAGGTAACGGTCGGCCATGCTGTTCACCATATATATGTGTATTTAATAGTAGCAATTGTTTGACATGTGACACTGTTCAAAAATTAGTTCGTAGGTTTAGGAATATTTTGCGATTATATGAATGCATATCATGTCATCAGTAGATATATTGTTTTATGCTAAAGCCCAAATATATATCAACTGTATCCCTTCACTTTATTTTCATTAGTAGTATTATAGCAATAATGCCAGAGGATCGCATGTTTATAAAATTTAATTTTCTTTTATAATGTTGCACTAATTTAACCACAATTATTATACGTTTTTTTTCCAGCTTTTTGTATACCGCGTGACGTCCAATGTCAAACATTTCCAGGTGCAGCATTATGCTGCTCTCCCTATAATTGTGGATATACTAGTAACAAGGATTTCACATGTAAATCATGTAATAAAGAAGGCAGCTCGTGTCGTAATGATGACGATTGTTGTTTCAGAATATGTTGGAACCGTATATGTGTAATCTGAATTATTATTTGCTTTAATTTAAAACTGGATTAATAAAACAGAATAAACATTTTCTTTATTATTAGTTTTTTGGTTAATCAATTTGTGGTTATTTTAATGTGACTGGAATTAGGATCGTATCAAATTGTGGGGTCATTAAGTGGTATAGTGTTAAAGGTGAATTTTGCTAAGCATGGGTTCTAGTACCACTGCTCTTATTCAATGAGGAGCTTTGTTTGGCCTTGCTAAGATGTGCTGTCCACTTGTGTTTCAATAAAAATAATGTATGCCATACCGGGGATGTTAATTTTAAGTTATTAATTTACTTAATTTTAGGTTTGTATGTAAATAGTTGTAAATTATTTAATTTTAAGTTACATGTAAACTGTTGTGGAAAATTTTTGATTGAAACTAAGGGTAGTAAAACGGCAATAAATAATTTCAATTTTTGTTTAAGCAACTGAAGGAACCGATTAACACAAACCAATTGTACATTCCGTTAAAACATAATTATAAAAGCTGGAATGAGTAGACAAGTGTGAATGGCAACTGAACACTGTGCAGGAAACACGCCGAGTAGACGAGATGGCTCCACAAGAAACAATGCAATTTAACAATTTTGTAAAATCTAATCAATTTATGAGAAAACAACTAAATTGCAGAGGTTAGTATAACAATTATGCTATTTAGAATTACGGAATAATAAGAATAGAATATTAGATAGACAGTACCAGTATCATTTGAGCCAAAATAAACGCCAAATGTTGAAAAACAGCAGATGCAAAATACTATAAAGCTATTGAAGCTACTAATTAAAGACAATACTGTATTTTGCATTGAATTAACAAAATGCTACAAAACGTACCACAACGTGACATCAAAACATTGACTGACAATTATAGAACATCTCCGAGAACGTTCGTATGTGTTTTTGATTTATCAATATTACGTATGGATATAAATACAGCGCTATATTAATAATGAATGTGTAAAGTAATTAGAAACTTAATTACCTTAATATTCATTATAATAATTTTATATGCGTAACATATTTGGAATGTGGATAAATTCCGTAAATAGGTTCAAATAATTTATATATACATTTGTGTTAAATAATGCATTTCATATTGTACGAAATCCGTTACCACAAACTGGTCAGCATAATTTCGCAGTACGACAGTATTGTTTTAATTACGTTGACAATATTTTAGTGGGTTGTTTTACAGATTGCATTGTTTTACTTTAATACTTCACATTATTTTTGGATTTTAGAATACGCAAATTGAACGTGTTTCACTGTTTGTGGAGCCTACAATTTCGTAAATAGTAGTCAGTAAAATCTATATGTTTTGCATTTTACCATGTTACTGCTGTTTTTAGTATATTTTCTACTTTTTAAAATTTTATCACATAATGTTATTGTTTAATAACGTTTACCTAGATTTACAAAATTTAATACTAATTAATACATCAACAGATGCCTAAAATAATTTATGTATCACAATTACAACAACGTCATCATCATTATTAATGTTAATCTATTTGTTATTTTTACCACTATCATTGTTACTATTATTATTGTTGGCTGTCCAATAAGGTGAATCCGGTAAGGTAAATTCAATCATTAACCCAATATTAAATGTACTATTAATTCTGAGCTCCAAATATAACTTATTGAAAGTTGTTGTGTAATTTTATTGGCCAAACACTTTACACATATGATTGGGTCATACTTTCTTGTTTCTACACCAAACAACTCATGCCCAATAGTTGGTTTTTTACTGGTATTTTTAAATTATGAAGTGTAATGAACAATAATTGCATAGTCTGTATCGTAATTTATTCTAAAATATTTCAATAATTTTTTAAAATATTGTTTTTATGTTTTATACATCTGACAACAGTTCTCAGCTGTTATAAATTGCACTTCAATAAATACATTTAATTTTAATTACTGGTTATACAACGTTGTTTCCAAAAGTTGTTGTTTGTTTTATTTTGGATTACTTTATTTAGACATTGGTGTCGAATAATGCATTCCACATTGTACGAATTCGGTTACCACAAGCAGAATAATATAAAATTACATATTTGTTAGAAAAATTAATAACAACATAATGACTTGGATTGCAAATCGGTCTTAGGGAGGACTGTAATTCATATACGAAATTGTACAAGAATTGTTGTCAGTTTGATTGAAAATAAAAATAAAATTCATACACTACTTAAATATTAAAAGTAACAGAATAGCAGCCAGTGAATTATTGAACTAACAGTTTTTTCGATACATCACGCTATTATATGCTTTGACGCCAAATAACAATTTTAATTCCGTTTATATTATGAGCAACGACAGCTGTACTGATTATTTTCTATTTATTACAAGTGTTGGATTGTAATGCGTACAATATTGGATACGGTTTTCAAACATTTTTTTGATAGGGTATTTAGGGTTGATATAGATTTTATTACAGGTT
Organism: Cardicola forsteri; assembly: GCA_025895645.1. Lineage (NCBI taxonomy): Eukaryota > Metazoa > Platyhelminthes > Trematoda > Strigeidida > Aporocotylidae > Cardicola > Cardicola forsteri. The sequence continues at coordinate 8,227 of JAKXYG010001248.1, read as the reverse complement.
TCCGTTATTAAACATTTTTTATTCTGCTTTAATTTATTTTATTACTATTATTATTTTTAAAAATTTTTTTCTTATTATTATTATTACTATTGTAATTAATATTATGTTTAAAAATGTTTTTTTTTGTGTAAATACAAAAATTTGCGATTAATGAGAAACGGATTTATGAATATAAAATTTCAGCCATTCTCTTGATAGCAGTTAACTATTGAATTGCGCTCAGTAAATTAGTTTTGACCACTCTACCGCAATTTGTTAATACCGAAAATATCTAAACTGCACCTTTCATTACATAAAGAAAGCGTCTTATTAATGTTTATTCGTAAGAGCGTGCATACATTCAATTTTAATGCGCCAACTGCTAAATAACAGTTTCTAAAATTCTACAAAGTAACGCCCCCTGATCAACTTATTGAATTGCAGATAAATGAAAAAAAAGTAACACACACATTTAAAAAATAAACTAATTTTAAGTTTGAAATAGTAGCTGCATTAGTATACTTTGAGAATAAAGAATTAAGCAGCTGTTTATTTAATACTGGTAATATTGCTTAAAGATCATTATAATTAATCTTTTTATGTATACAAGATGTATTGCTGTTTAACTTAAAAATAAAATTGAGCAAACTAAAACTAGTGTTACAAATACAACTCCCACAACAATTACTGCAAAAAAGTGATTATTTAACTAAAACCTCTCTAGCAACTACATAGCATACAAGAGAAACGTCACTTCAATTATAAAATATACAATACTATATAACAATTTTAAAGAAACAATAATTATATATACATATATATTGTAAGTAAAAATAATTGTATAAAATATGAAATAGTGAAAAATTGAAAATGAATAAAGCAAAATGAGCAACATGATTTATAAAGACAACTATCAACAAAAATACGGATTACGTGCAATGATTAAAATGATTAAAAACATAAAGTTCAAAAAATTCAATAATCTATGTGATCGTCATTCTTTTGAACAACCTGATCCAGGCGTTTTGGATTGCTGTCGATGAGGGTGTTGATATATTCTTGTTTCATCTCATATTGAACAACAAACCGAATGTGTTCAAATAAATCCTCCATTTCGGTATGCTTATTGATGTTGTACTTTAGCATACTAAAAAATTACAATAACATTGATATCCGGGCTGTTAGGTGGCAATTGAGTAAAAGATAGTTTTTTTCAATTTGAGCCTCTCTACTGTCTAAATGTAAATATAAAACAAATAAAGTAAACTTAGACGTTATCTTTTTAAACGTATAACATGGAGGATTGTCTTGAAAAACGGTATTAACCCCGGTGTAAGTGGGTTGCATTTCATAATGAAAAACATCCTTTACAACTGAAACAAAATTTTTACCATTTACAGTACCAGATATAATTCTCAATTTGATAGGTTGATTATACTTAACGCCAATAACACAAGTGTCGTTCACTCTATAGTTGACAAAAGGCTAATCTACCATTTTTTTGTGTTTTGGTAATAAATGGCTTAACCTTTGGTAATTGAAGTGTTAAACCAGTTTCTATTGACCTGTTTCTGATTGTGGAATGATTAAAATTGTTTAAACTGTTTCTTTCAGTTTCTAAAATAGGTTTATTATAATTTTTAAATTTTATAACAATTTTCTGAACATCCATAGTGCTTGTTACACGTTTTCTTTCTACATTATCATGATTTCGTGGTTTTTGAGCATTAATAATTTAATAAATTGTTCAAAAGTTAACTTGATATATATTCGCTAATTTTTTGGGTAAAAATCGTTTTTTTTTAATTCTTTGATAACACGATATTCATTTTCTGTAAGATGAAAACATTTTTTATCACTATTATTTATTTTATAAACAATTTAACCAGAAAGAAAAATAAGCAGATAAGTGGAATCACAAGGCTAAACATAAATAATAAATTGTTTAATTTGTTTTAGAACTTTTATTTTAAATATTTTAAAAATTATATTTATTATTTTTATTTGTATAGAGTAGAATTTTGATAATTATTATGACATCATAATAAGGACAGATTTTTAATATGCATTTAAGATTAATTTTAAGGATTTGTTGATGTTTAATTTTAATAAAGTTAAGCACACAAAATAATATTAAAATAATTATTATAAAAATTATGTAACTTCAACTTATTATCCACGATTATATAGAAGTAACTTTTAAAGTTTGCTATTTTAGTCGACTCAGCCTTTTTAAATAAATATTTCTAAGTATATATAAATAAACTATTAAGTCCTTGACACTATTTTTAGTTCCCAATATTTATTTTTACGAAAAAACAATTGAATATAAAAAATTAATTTAGATATGATACTCTTATAATTGTTTACGTTAATTTTTGAAATAGCTGTAGTATGCATTAATTGAAATGATGTTCTAAATAGTGCAATTAAAATTAAGCAAACGATAATTTTTAAAAGTAAAGTTTAAAAATTAACAATTCAGATTGGATGCTTTTATAGAACTGTAAATTATAACAATTGAAAATTGTTGTCAGTTTGATTAAACACAAATGCAATAAAATTTTAATTTATATACTACTTAAATACTAAAAGTAACAGAAATGTAAGTAACAGTTATTTTCGATAAATCACACTATTGCATACTTTAATCCCAAATAAGAAAAATTAATACAATATATATTGTAAGTAAAGACAATCATACTGTTTAAATAGATACGGTTTTTATTTTTTTTGTGTTCGTGCATTTAGCCTATATTTAGAATGTATCACAGGTTACCAACGTAATTAAACATTGTATGTTCTTCTGTTTTAATTTCTTACTATAATAATAATAATTATTATTATGTTTAAATATGTTTTCTTTGTGCTGGGGTGGTCTAGTGATATAGCGCTCAAATTCGAACTTTGATGGACATGGGTTTGAATCCCATTATCGGCACTAAAATGCGGGCCCACGTTTGGCTTCGCTAAAATGTCCACTGCTGAAAGATGTTTTTCGTAAAACATTTAAAGTAGCAAACATAAAATAAAATAAATAAATAAGTACAAAAATTTGATATTAATAAAAAATGAATTAATAAACACAAAAATTTAGCTATTACGTTAATTGCTAATAAAATTAATACATTCTGCTTAGCTGTATCTTGCAATAGATAATATATTTAATTTTAATTTAATTTTTTTTAATTTTATGTTTGCTACTTTGAATATTTTACGAGAAACATTTTTTAGCAGTGGACATATTAGCGAGGCCGAACGTGGGCCCGCATTTTAGCACCGGTGGTGGGATTCGAACCCATGTCCACCGAGGTCCGAATTCGAGCATTGTACCGCTAGATCACCCCAACAATTATCCGTGAAGATATATGCAAGAGGTTTACAAAATTTTAAAATATTAACAATCTCAAAAGGTATTTGTACATGATAAACATAATGAGATGGTGGTATATTTATAAAAAAATTATTTTACATTAAATGCAAAACAGATTATTCATAAACTTCATAAGCCACAATGATCACAACATAAAAACAATTGTTATCAATAATATTATTTTTATTATTATTAGTAGTAGTGTTAGAATTTGTATTAATATTACTCAGCATTTGCCAAGTCACATTTTCTAATCAACAATTTCCATTTGGTTTGGTTGACGGTATGAAATTTTGTCAGCCTCTACTCCTTCATATCTGTTTTTATACAATTTAATTCATTGTGGATTGCACTATCCTCAGCTTTAATAAAACAATTTCTACATCAAAAAATGTGTTGTTAGTATTTATTCCACAGTGACCACTTAACAATTTTAACATAGAACAATTATTACTGGTTACAATATTTGGAATATTAGTATTGTTACAAATATATGTTTGTCAGTTTAATTACTGTTTTTAGTATTTTTCTAATTTTTTGTCAGTTAATATTGTCGTTTAATCAATTTCTACTTAATTTATAAAATTTAACACCAATTATTAATAGTGTTTAAATATATGGTACAATTTAAGCATATGTTAAGTAGTTCACATTCTATTATAATTAAAAAACTTAAAAAAATAATTTTTGAAAAATCTAAAGTAAGATTGTTCTGCATTTTAGTGTGATTACTTTTGTATTATATCGTTTTGAATCCACAATCCCTGTGTTTAATTAATTTGTTCTTTATTTTATCGTTTTAGTAGAGCAATTAACTTTAATCCGATGTAGTCCACTTACATAATAAGCAAAATAAAACCTAATTATGTATACTTAATAAGAAATTTGTTTTTAATTACCCGTTATACAATCACTATTAATATAATACATATAATATATATAATCTACACGTAATGTTGATGAGTGAAACAAAAATGTTCTATAATTGTCGATCAATATTTTGATGTTATGTTGTTGTACGTTTTCAAAAAAATTTGTAATTTAATGCAAAATACAATATTGGTCCTTATTAGTAACTTGAGTAGTTGCATAGTGTTTCACATTAAATATTTTCCAATATTCAGCGTTAATTTTGGCATAAATAATACTGCAGCTGTTCAACTATTATATAATGAGAGCTGTAACAACATTTTCTTTAATACAACACTGAATGCAATATACTTTATTACTAGAATATAAAATGATTGCATCGCTTTCTGCAAAATAGTTTTGGCCTATTTACCGCAACTTGTTAATATCGAAAATATTAGAACTACACCTTTCATTACATAAAGAAATTATCTTATAAATATTCATTCTTAAATGTGTGCATACATTCCATTTTAATACACGGATTACATTTTTATAACATTTAACCTCTATATTAAGCATTAACCTTTCATTTAGCTATCACCTTTTTAATTTCTGTAATGATGTTTTTTGCAGAGACCGGTCTGCTTAAGGTGGATTTTAAGAGTTCATATTTACATCCAAATTTGAAACAAATTACAGTGAACAAAACTATAATCGATTTATTTTATTAATAAAAAGATTTTCCATTATTCAGATAACTAAATTATTCATGTGTTTTTTTTACATTAGTTTTATATATACATATATATACATTAAAAACCCATGAATATTAAATGTATATCTGTCAATAATCCGGAATAAACAACACTAATAATGATAATAGTAATAATAATAGCAATAATAAAGGTAAAAATAATAACAAAAACATCAACATTAATAATAATGGTGACGTTGTTATATTTGTAATATACAAAAATTATTTTACGCATTTGTTTTTTATTAGTTTATTAATTAGTGCTGAAATTTGTAACTGAAGTTAAGATTTATTAAACAATAACATGAACTAACAAAATTAAAAAAAGGTAGAAAACATACTAAAAAACAATAGTAACTGGGGCAAAAGTAAAAAATACAGATTTTACTGAATACTATTTACGTAATTGTAGGCTCCACAAACAGTGAGAACACGTTTAATTTGCATATTCTAAAATCCAAAAATAATGTGAAGTACTAAAGTAAAACAATGCAATCTGTAAAACGACCCACTAAAATATTGTTAACGTAATTAAGATGACACTGTTGATAAGCAAAATTATGTTAATCAATTTTTGGTGACGTATTTTGTACAATATTGAATGCATTATTTAACACAAATGTATATATAAATTATTTGAACCTATTTACGGAATCTAACCACATTCCAAATATGTTACGCATATAAAATTATTATAATGAGTATTAAAGGTAATTAAGTTTCTAATTACTTTTACACATTCATTGTTAATATAACTCTATTTATACCAATACGTAATATTGATAAATCAAAAAAGCATACGAACGTTCTCGGAGATGTTCTATAATTGTCAGTCAATGTTTTGATGTCACGTTGTGATACGTTTTGCAGCATTTTGTTAATTTAATACAAAATACAATATTGGCTTTAATTAGTAGCTTCAATAGCTTTATAGTATTTTACATCTGCTGTTTTTCAACATTTGGCGTTTATTTTGGCTCAAATAATACTGTTACTGTTTATCTAATATTTTATACTTATTATTCCGTATTTTCTAAATAGCATAATTGTTATACTAACCTCTGCAATTTAGTTGTTTTCTCATAAATTGATTAGATTTTACAAAATTGTTAAATTGCATTATTTCTTGTGGGAGCCACCTTGTCTACTCCGCGTGTTACCTGCACAGTGTTTAGTTGTTTTTTGGAGTTATGTACTCATTCTAGATTTTGTAATTATGTTTTAAAAAAATACACAATTTGTTTGAGATAATCGGCTACTTCAGTTGCTTTAACGAAAATGGAAATTATTTATTGTCGTTTCACTATCCTTAGTTTCAATTAAACATTTGTCACAACAGTTTACATATAACTTAAAATTAAATATTTGACTTTCCTGGTATGGTATACATTACTATAATTGGTTGAATGTTTGATAAAAAACACAATTGGACAACACATCTTAGCAAAGGCTTTCCATTAAATAAGAGCAGTGGTACTAGAACCCATGCTCAGCAAAATTCACTTTTAACACTATACCACTCAATAACCCCACAATTTAATACAAGTCTAGTTCCAGTTACATTAAAATAACCGCATATTGATTAACAAAAAGAACTAATAATAAAGAAATTGTTTATTTTGTTTTATTAATCCAGTTTTAAATTAGAGCAAATAATAATTCAGATAACACATGTACCTTTCCAGCATATTCTGAAACAACAATCGTCATCATTACCGCAACTGCCGCCTTCTTTATTACATAATTTACATGTAAAATCCTGGTTACTAGTATATCCACAATTATAGGGAGAGCAGCATAATGCTGCACCTGGAAATGTTTGACATCGGTAGTTATGCGGTATACAAAAAGCTGAAAAAAATCAAACAAAAAAAACATACAATGGCTTTTTCGTAATAAACACTTAAAACTAGTTTATTGGGAAATGAAAAGATACAGCTAATATATATATTTGGGCTATAGCATAATACGATAGATTTATTCTAGAATAAAAGCTAAAACACAAAAAAATACAATAACTAGTGGTTAGATTAATGCAAAATTATAACATATTTTTAAACTTACAAGTATTTGCTCTTGTTTCTGAAATAGTACCAAGTAAAACCAAGGCCACAACAAAAGATACAATCAAGTTGAACATTGATGTGAATCAATTGAATCGACTGTTTATTTCTTACGTTTAAATACTTGCTATGCAAAATTGGCTGTCCAATAAACTGAATCCGGTAGGGCATATTCAATTATTATTTTTGTTTTAAATGATATTTCAAGTAAGTGCACCTATTAATGTCGCGTCACAACATATTTAAAAATGTTGTGTGATTTTATTGGCTAAACACTTCACTCATACTGAATTGATACATTGTATTGATTAGTTTTTACAACAAGCTAAGTCAATCAGAATGATTTAAAATTTAAACAACAAGCAATTTGATTAAACACGTTGATTTGATGCCAGTTGATAGCCAAATATAAAAGATTAATACTTGATCTGCAAAATCAGTTGTAACAAAATTTAAACCGCATAGGAAAATGGAATGTCTGTACATACGTCAATAATTAGCGTAAAGGAGATTATAGTACCAAGAGAAAAAGATGAAAGCTGTACAAAATTAATTTGAAAATGGTTTTAGCAAACAAGATTATGCAAGTCAAATGACATTCCAGCAACACCAAGTAAATGTAAATTAAAACAAATTTATAATAGGTTATTGTCATTTCTCTGTGTTTCATGTTCAGAAATTAATGAAAATAAAAAAAATATTAATTTTTATAACGTTATTCTGGTTCTTTTATTAAAATTATCAAATTTAATAATAATATTCTATTAGAATAATCCTATTTTAATAGTGATAAAAATGAAATCAACTTTCGTCTTTCTAATTAGTTATTTTTATTCATATTGCAACGTTATATATCTGCTGCTGAAAGATGTTTCTTGTAAAACATTCAAAGTAGAAAACATAAAATAAATAAATAAATAAACTAAAAATATGCTGCATGGTGTTATTCGCGCAAGTTATTTTCAATGTTTGGTAATGGTTTGTAGGGCATAAAAGTCTTTCACGCAATAAAATTGACGTCTTGCAATGGATGAAACCAAAGATACATCCACTGCCATAAAATCAACGTACAAAATTTAAAAGTACTATTATAACTAGTTTATAGAATAGCTGCTTAAGAAATCTGAATGAACGTGTAATTATGCAAATTGAACAATATTCTGGCAACAGCACGTTAATGTAAATTGGGGCATTTTTAAACAGTAT
>JAKXYG010000079.1:50000-54733 GCA_025895645.1 Cardicola forsteri | reverse complement strand
CTCGGACCCTGCTGTTATTAGTCTAGATGCCTAGGGGCACCTAGTCCAGGATGCACCACGTGGAGGACAAACAGTCGGGGATATCATCATCATTGGAAATTGAGACTTTATAAGCATTACTCAAATCCTCAGGATCATTAGCATCCCTCGCGATATTATTGGCATTTTCTGATTGTTTTTGGATTCAAACTTAGAACTGACTGCATTGGCTCATTTCTGATTTCTTACAGACGGAGTATATTTTAATATCATTATAACAAAATACTTTTGGGAATGATCAAAGTATTTGTTTTCAGCATGAACATACGTTCATTAATATTAATTGCTATTTTTCAAGTAGAATTTATTTCAATAGTTTCTTCATTATTTACTTTTGTTTTTGCAATAATTATCAATACATAATACTTTAAATATTTTAATTACTTAAATAAATCATATATGTTTTTTCATGTATCTAAAGATTACCTATACATTTCTATCTACATTTTCAACATATTAAAAGATTTTTTAAGTTTAATTAATTTTAGTTCAAAAAACATAATAACAGATAGTTATCAATCACTATCTTCAGCTTAAAAATTTTAATAATTTGTTTTTGTCAATTAAAATAAAATATAGTTCAAGGAACGAACAAACATTTTTGAAATAATAAATTATATATATATATATATATATATATATATATTATACAAACATTTTTGTTTTAAAAATAAGCATGAGGGCAATAAGACAAGAATTACAGCAAAATAACAAGGTCTACAAATCGAAAATTGAGCTTCCTTTCGGCTTTCACTCAACCCTGTCATCTGTGTAACTCTGTTATCCAGATACGTGCAATCACTTCTCTGCCGTTGTTTGCAGAAATGGCGTCCTCTTGTATTGTTTCTGTAACAGTATAAATTTCTTACAGAAGCCAGGTTGCTAACCTTGCGTTCAAACCCTCATCTTTTATCCAGGTTTGGAACTGGCCACATTAAATCATTTCTGATCCAAACTAGGCGGAGCTATATATATATATATATATATATAATTTATTATATCCAAACATTTTGTTTCCAAAGTTTAGACAAAAATAAGATTGTTTTGTATAATAATACATTACATTTTAGGCACTACAAAATCTTGCATATCAAAAGATTTACTAAGCCTTGCTTGCTTACATTCATTTCACATAAATCTGTAGGATAGTGTCCTTTTGACGCTTTGCTTAACATTATTTTACAAAATGGTTAACAACCTGAATTGTATTATTTAGAATTGTTGGATTAAAATTGTCAGATTCAGGTGAATAATTTATCCACTTGGTTTGAGTCAATCAGGAGCACTGTACAGCTGTTTCATTCTTATGTGGAACCCACGCCCAATGTGGTGTCAGGCCAGCGTCTTAACCACTGAGCTACGGGTGGATGACCTTGACTCTGTAAACTTGTTATTTATAGTAAATGTGATTAATTCTAATTGTCCAGTGTCTTCAAATACTGCTACGTTGCTACCGCAAGTGAGTGAAGCCTTTCACTAAGACTTTACCATATAAATCCTTGCATACTGCCAAATTTAATGGCCTTATATGACACGGTTCGTTTATATTTATTAATGGGTTTTTAAGAGGTTTTATTTTATTTTAAATTGTCGGTTTAGAATTGTATTACATTGCTAAAAACCGACATAGAAACACCATTCTATAAAATTGCGGAAGATAAATCAAAGTGCAATTGATTTTTTGGAAGTTAAATAAAAGCTTACACAGAAAGTGTAATGTACGATTAGATAGAACATTTTCTGAAAGACAAATACCTTTCAAATGAACAAAAAAGGTGTATACTGCATCTAGGATACATTCATTTGGTGCAACATTATACTGTAGACCTTATAAGTACATTGGGAATTATCGTTTTAATTTGTTTCATAGCTGCATCAATGCATAACAAATAGGAAAAATAGAAAATATAAATTGATTATATTATATATTTGCATGTAGAAAAAAAGATGTTTAAATGTTTTTCAACTCACAAAATAGTTATAGAAACGTCTTGCGTCAACATTTTCGTCAACACATCAATTACTAATTATTACAAAGATTTTATCTACATTTTGTATTAAATGCACACATTTTTTATTAGTAATCTCTACCTAATTAATCTGTTTTAATTATCATAATTAAACAAAAAACGTTTTTGCATTATCCATTCTTGTAATACAGGACGTAAACACAATACCTTACTTATGCAACATGTACCTTCAATTTTCAATGCACAGGTGGATTAGCGGTACAGCGCTCGAATTCGGACCTCGGTGGGCATGGGTTCGAATCCCACCACCAGCACTAAATGAGGACTTACGTTTGGCTTCGCTAAAGTGTCTACTGCTAAAAGATGTTTTCGGTAAAACATTTAGAGTAGTAAGGATAAATCAATAAATAAAACAAATATATTTGCCAAACGTGTGACAAAGTTATGATACTATCATCTGCCTTTCTACAAACACCAATTTTGCACTCTTTACAACTTTATAGTAATGGATTTGAACAATTAAGCATTTTTAAATAAATTTTTATATTTTATTTTTTACATTTTGATAAACATTTCACTTACTTTACTCAGCTGTGTTAAGACATGTACGTTGTAATTTTTATTGCAGATAATGTAACATTCAGTATTGCAAAACTGACGATGAATCAAACCGAATTACAACACACCAATAACAAAATGCAAAAATGTCAAAAAAATATCAATTTTCTGCTTGAATCAATATCAATCCGCGGATGTAGTCGTATTGTCAAGGCCAAAAGTCACTTTGTCCGCTTTCTCTGGATTTCCTACCTAATTTTTACATCAATATTTCTTATTATATCGGTCAAACGTTTGATTAGTGAATATCTGACCTATTCGGTAAATATTCAAACTTATATCGATATGGACAACCCTTCAAATTTTCCAGCTATTACCTTTTGCAATCATGAACCATTTTCACACAACGCCTATAAATTGTGGCGACAAAATAAGGTCATGTCGCCGACCAATTACAGTTTCCTGCTGCGACAATCGGCCAATGAATTTCTCAATCAAAGTCAAATAAAAAACGATCCTTTCCCAGCCAAATCGGCACTTTATGCATTTGTTTTTGACACGATTAAAATGTATTATCAAAATTTGGACTGGCCCTATCCCACGCAACTTGGACACCAACGCAACCAGAGCATTTACATGTGTTTGTTCCGCTATTCGGGCGAAAATCTCGTTATTGGGGGCTCCGGTTGTCATGACGATATGATTGCTATTTCCGTTCGATCACATCCGCACCATTTCAATTGTCATACCGTTGAAATTCGCCAATCGCATAGCCAGAAAGTTCAAGAAATTGGACTTATCATTTGGCTTGGCCCACGGGAAACGTACGATGTCCAGTACCGCCAAGCCTTTCTCCTCGACTTGTTTGAACAAGCCCACGGCTTGAGAATTGCCATTCACGAACCCAACCAATTGGCTAATTTGGAAAGTGAAGGCATTCAAATTGAACCGGGTCGAATGAACGAATTGAATTTTGATGCCATTAAATCGATTAATCTTGAATCGCCCAAAAAGCCCTGTGTTCAAAAGCCCATTGAAACATATTCCGACTTGGATCGAACGTATGCTTATGAATTTGAATTGTGTCTCAATACGCATTTGCAAAAATTGTTTGTAGCCAAATGTTCGTGTATTTATGCCTATTTGCCCCGAATCAGTATTCCTTCATCACAACTGCCCTACTGCGGACGTATTGTTAATACAGACAACCAAACGTTGAATAATCACGGCATCCTTCAGCGTAAAATGTGTGTTCAAAAAATACTGAGTCAATCGGCTGTTTTGAAAAAATCGTTTGAAGATAGTGGATTGTGTTTGAGACGATGCGTTTCAATTAATTATGTCAGTACGGTGTCAGTAACATCGTGGCGTTCAACCCAATGGCAATTGCATTGGAGTCAAGAAACATTTGGAGCTTTGGACAACTTGAATTCGCCCACCGAACATCAAAATCAAGTTGACATGTTGCAGAAGTATTTTCAAGCACACAATTTGTCCAACACTTTCGCTACCGAAGTGGGAGGCGAAGATTCGTTGACAGAAGCAAATGGATTTAGCGACCGATATACGTATGTTGTTGTCAAACGCAAAAATAATGATACAATTGTCAAGGCCGAAGCGCTGGTGCTGACGCTCAATGCACTTGTTAGTCGCATCGGTGGATTGTGTTCACTGTATATAGGCATGACGTTTGCTGTACTAATCGAATTTATTGAATTTTTTTACACACTAGTTGCACTCCAAAAGGAATCGAACAGTTCGGTCGTTTCTGATACAAGAGCAATGACTCATTACAAGTGTAACAAATCGAAACACGTGGAAAGTAGTAACGACGGCACTATTGAACACACGCCATTAAGCAATGATAATGATGACATTGATGACGTATGTAATCATAGACAGATGTGTAACGATAAGTAAATTTTGATAATCATTTATTAGTTCACCAAAATCCCATTATTTAAAATCTATAAAAATGATTATTTCCCTATAAATGTATTACTCAGAATTATTACAATATCACAGTTGAAATTATTTTGGTGTAAAAAGTAAACACATTTCTACAATTTTTTCTAACGTACTTGTGTTGTATAAGTTACAATATATATCATATTTTTTTGCCTCAAATCGTCGTTATAGAATAATTGCGATGTTTTATAAATGAAC
>JAKXYG010000079.1:0-45000 GCA_025895645.1 Cardicola forsteri | reverse complement strand
AGCGGATGAGCGGAATTTCAAGGTTAAGCGTAAATAATAAATTATTCTATTTGTTTTAAAATTTTTATTTAAAATGTTTGAAAAATTATTTTTGTTATTTTTATTCATATAGATTAGAATAATTAAATGTTTATTTTGATAATTACTATAACATCACAATTAGGGAAGATTTGAATGTTAGTTTAATATCAATTTTAAAGATTATTATTGTTTATTTTTAATGAAATTAAGCACACTAAATAATAATAGGCTAATTATTACAAAAATTATGTAACTTCAATCTATTATCCACGTTTATATAGAAGTAGCTTTTAAAATATGCTATTTTGCCATAATCAACCTTATTAAATAAATATCTCTAATATATAAATGAACTATTAAGTACTTGACATTATTTTTAATTCTCAATATTTATTTTTACGAAAAAACAATTGGAGATAACAAATTAATCTAGATTTAATACTCTTGCAAATTTTTGCGTTAATTTTTGAAGTGGTTATATATATAATATATATATATATATATATATTATATATATATATATATATATATATATATATATATATATATATATATATATATATATGTAATAACAATCAAACATTCTTAAATAAACATGCTCAAAAACATAATTTTCGCTTGGTTTGTGATTATTCACTTTCTTTATTTCTGTTTATTTTTCTAACCTACTAGTTTAAACAGTGGCAACTGCTGTTTACATGTTCTAATTATTTTGTATGCAATATAAATTTTTGTTTTTCTTCAATGTTTTATTTTGTATAAATAGTAATAATAAATTTTACAAATTCAATATGTTTCTATGTCATCCGTGTTTTATAATACTTTTGTTGGTTGTTAAATTTTTTTTTTAATTAAAAAACAAAACATGCAAAAACCTTCGGTCATTTTGTGTTAGTCATGTTATTTTAATCCTTTTATTGTTATTATTATTTATTTTTGTTTTAATCATAAATTTCCTACTTGAATAAACAAAACTAAACAAATTATTTGTTTATTACGAGGTACTTTAAAATAAATAATCAAATTTTACACGCTATTTCTATGTATACATGATATAATATTGTCTAAATTAATTATACAAAGACTGACAAAATATGAAGAGAATTATTTTTACAATTTTATAATTATTAATGTACGAGTTACAAAAAAAACTATTTAAATTCCAAATTCATACAGAAGTTTACACAATATGTCCAAATAATATTTAGAAAATCACTTTAAAATTTGTATTATAAAAAATTATTTTTACTTCTTTTTCTTCTTCCTACTTGCTAATATATTTTTTCAACGAATTGTGTTATTTTAATTTTGAAAAGTTTTTGTAATTTGAACTTTTTATTTTTATTTTTACAAAACCCTTTTGCTCTGAAGTGCATGTTTCATATAACTGTACATTACATTTTTGGCTATAAAAATTGAGCTTATTGAAGATTGAAATTCAATTCGAATTTTGTCAAACCCCATCATCGTAATCATGCTGTTTTTACTTTTTTACCGCCGTACAGCAGTTTATGTTCTCTAACCAAATTGTTCGCTTTCTTACCCTTCCATATTGTTTCTTGGAGGCATAGTATTTCCAGCTTTTTTCTATCTATTAGTTCAGCAATTCCTCCTCCTTTACCTGTTAACGATCCAATGTTTAACTTGCCCACTCTTAACTTCTCTTTCATACATCTCCTTTAGACCAACTTTTCTAGTCTGGCTCTTCCGTTTCCAAGTTGCCTTCACTAATTTATCACATGACTCAGGTAATGGTTATGCGCGTTGCTTACGAGGGACGCTCTATTCTTTATCGAACCAATATGAAACATTTGTATCATTTTAGTGTTTTGGCGTAGGTTTTACTGCCGGATGCCCTATCTGACACAAACCCTCCTCCTTTATCCAAGCTTGGGACTGGCTAGATCAGTTCATTCCTGATTCTCACTAGATGAAGTTAATTTAACTTTATTCTACGTTATTTATAAAAAAAACCATTATTATATATTTTTAAATTCATAATTTGATTTTAAATTTGTTTACAACATTTTTGTTGTTTGTAGAATGTAAGTCGTTGTTGTTGTATAATAACAAATACTATTATTATTATTATTATTAAATATTAAAAGTTACAGTAGTAGTACTATTAACCTACTTTTTCTGGTGGGGTTGTAAAATGTGTACTATTGTTTATAATTTGGAATTAAAAAAATTAAATAATTTTTTACAAGTTATATGTCTGGATTAAAAAAAACTGTGGCAGTTAACACGCCTTTTATATTAAAATACACTGACATTGTTGTTTATTAAATTTACAATTACAAAACCTATTTGACCTTCAAGAACATGGGTCATAAAGATTGTCTGATATGAATGTACTTTTCATTTTTTGTCATGACAAATTTTGATCCTTATTTTGAAATTACTTAACCTTGTGGAATGCTAATGAGCTTGAGGATTTGAGTAATCCTTATAAAGTCCCGATTTTTAATGACAGTGATATTCCTAACAGTTCCTTTTCGTGTAATGCTCCTAGGCATCTAGACTAACAACAGCAAGATCCGAGTGTGCAGTGGTATAACTGGGCTTCCGCTATAGCGCTTGAGTAGCAACATACAACCAGAATAGCTAAAAGGTACGTTGAGGTATACATATACTATATGTAGTCGCTGAGCTAAAAAAAATAACGCTGGCAAAAAATCAGGCGCTTTCGTCAATTATTGTAAAAAGTGGCGACGTTACTAGAATGCTATCTACTAGCCAAGAAACCTTGTTATTCTTCTACAATTGATACGCTGTATAAATAATGAAGACGTGACAAACCAAAATGACTTAAGCCTATCATTAAAATCAAGTTGATACTGTATTTAAATAGTGTGCTAAAATTCACTATCCTCTTGTCTTTCTTTTAGCAATGTTTATTTTTCTTAAAATTGAAATAAACGTTCTAACTTTGTGCTTCTGCCTCCCCCTTTCCTTAGTAGACTACGACAGACGTTCAATATGATTGACATAATAATAATAATAATAATAATAATAGTAATAGTAATAATAACAATAATAATAGTAATAATAATAGTAGTAATAATAATAATAATAGTAGTAATAATAATAATAATAATAATAATTGTAATAATAATAATAACAATAATAATAATAATAATAACAATAATAGTAATAATGATAATTGTGATAATAATAATAATAATCTTAATGGTAATAGTAATAGTGATAATAGTAATAGTAATAATAGTGATAATAATAATAATAATAGTAATAATAATAATAGTAATAATATTAATAATAATTGTAATAATAATAACAATAATAATAATTATAATAATAATAATAATTATTATTATAGTAATAATGATAATAGTAATAATAATAATAATAATATTGATAATAATAGTAATATGAATAATAATAATAGTAATAATAATAGTAATAATAATAATAATAATAGTCATATTAATAATGGTTCATAATAATAATAATAATAATAATAATAATAATAATAATAATAATAATAATAATAATAATAATAATATTATTATTATTATTATATGATAATAATAATAATAGCAATAATAATGACAATAATAATAATAAATTTAGTTTTTATTTTTATTATTATTTCATTCTCTCAAATGTCCACAAATATCTCGTTTTCTCTTAAATATGTCAATTAGAGAACTACAACATACAGAAAACGTTAATTTTCAAGTTGGAATAACAAAATCTATTTAAAAAAATGCCTTCAATAGGGATAACATGGTACTTATTTTATGTTTTTAGAAAAAATATTTTGCACAAGTTAACTCAAGCAGAACAAAAATTAATTTTACAATTCGATATGGCACCAAAGAAAATAATTTTAACGCTTATATAAATAACATAAATGTAACACATGTGTTTTCTAAAGTTGCTCAAACAAGTAATAATCAACTTGACATGAACAGTATTGCAACATTTTAAATTTTAATAAAATCTGATTATTAGGTCTAATTTTTTTTTTTTGATAAAAACCGCACAAGATTGGAAAAAGTAACATTCACATGTATAAATGCATTGAAAAATATTTAAAGGAATGTTTATATTTTAATTGAAAATATGAATTAATCAAAAATAAATAATAATGCAACAAAAACCTTTTTATTATTTATTACAAAAAGGGGGCTTCATATAAAAGTATTTGGAACAATACTTTTGATAAATTTATTTATACATAAAGACCATTATATGTAAAATATTTGTTTTAAAATTATACTTTATTTACATTATTTCTAAATGGCATTTTGTCACAAAAATGAATGTATGTTATTCGGTTTTTATTGGTTAAATAGAATAATTCAAATTGTTGTTTAGCAAGTGAATATTTGACATAAAAAAACAAATTTTTGCACATAATACCGGTGGCAAAAGTATAATTAATGGCTACAGACTTACAAGATAGACTACTTACGAGGTTGCCTTTCTTAAATGTTAGTACTTTAGAAATATACTAATTGTTAAATCTTGAATTATCAAGTATTTTTTAATTATTTTTTAAATTTATTTTTGCTACTTTGAATGTTTGCACGAGAAACATCTTTCAGCAGTGGACAATTAGCGAAGCCAAACGTAGGCCCGCATTTTAGTGCCGGCAATGGGATTCGAACCCTATGGCCACCGAGGTCCGAATTCGAGCGCTGTATCACTAGACCACAACAATACCAACAGTGTTAAATGTATTGAAGTTAAAAATAGTCAATACAATGATGCATCGCAGAAACAATGAAATAAACGGACAAAAACTGAAGTGCTGAAAGTTACACAAACCACATTAAATTCTACAAACACACGCCAATGAATAATGTATCGCTCACCGGTGTAGTAAAACATAATGCTAAACAAAATAACATGAGGAGAACACTGTATTATTAGACGAGGGCAGTCACTTCTTTGCCCCTCGATAACACGGGGTTTGGCAAAAAAGAAATAGGAATTTTAATCTTCGACATACACAATGATCAAAGCGGTACATTTACAGGGGCTCAACTCGGCCATGTGCACCATTTTAATGTCAAATGCTTTCAATACTACTACTACTACTACTACTACTACTACTACTACTACTACTACTACTACTACTACTACTACTACTACTACTACTACTACTACTACTACTACTACTACTACTACTACTACTACTACTACTACTACTACTACTACTACTACTACTACTACTACTACTACTACTACTACTACTACTACTACTACATCTAATACTAATACAGAAGCTAAAAGGGCCTTGTCAAAATTAACTCATTGAAATTGATTGACTTTCCTTACATCACTTAAGTATATTAGGTACATCAACATTTTACTAAAATAACCCTTAGGCATCACTTTAGCAATACCAATAATTAAAACAATAAAATTATTTCTCTTTTACGAATAGTATTACCAAATTCTCGCTTAGACTAAAAACCCAGAATTTACACATATCGACAAGACAAAAATACTACTACATTATTTGCTTAAAAATAAATTATATTATAAAATATGTACATATATACAAAAAAGACATCACCAGTTATCCAAAAGATAGCCATGGTTTTTTATGACTTCTTTTAACCATTTCGGATAAGAATCAACCAAATTATTGATAAAATCTTGTGGAATTTGATTGTTCAACACATAATTAATTTTTTTCTCCAATGTGCCTCGATTTTCCGTCCGATTTACTTTTCGTTTAAAATAACTGGAAAATTTTTCAATTAGATTGAGATCTGGGCTGACATCACCAATTGTCTACACTTTTGATGTTGCCTTCTGCTCTTTGGAACGAAAGGATCGTCTAGCTGTACAGCGCTCGATTTAGACTTAGGTCAGAATAGGTCCGAATCATACTACCGGCACTAAATGTGGAGCCACGTTCGGCGTCGCTAAAATGTTTACTGCTGAAAGATGTTTTTCGTAAAACATTCAATGTTGTAAAAATAAATAAATAATAATAATAAATGTTAAAATGGGAGAACGTTAAAACGAAAAGTTATCAATTTTGTTTACACTAAAATTTAAATATTGCTGAGGGTGCGAAAAGATGCCAAAGAAAAGTAGATAAGTAAAATAGTAATTTTAATACAAAGGTTAATTTAAAATGCTGTCAATGGTTTAATTATTAATATGCAGCATTCCCAATGTCAAAACCCTAAAATACAATTATCTACAAGACATTAGTTAAAAGTATTTGTAATAGTAAAAAATAGAATAAATATACAAGAATACACATTATTTAGTGTGCTATTCAATAAAGTAAATTTGTCTATTTTAAGACATAATTGCACCATATATATATATATATATATATTCGGACCTGGGTAAGCATGGGTTCGAACTTACCATCGGCACTTAAAGGCTGGCCCACGTTCGGCTTCCTTTAAAGGTCCATTACTTAAAGATGTTTCTCGTAAAACATTTAAAGAAATAAATATAGAATTAAATAAATAAATAATATACATATATAGTCTAGCGATTTAGCGCTCAATTTAAACCTGGGTGAGCATCGATTCGAATCCTATGACTGGCACTAAATGCGGCCCTATCTTCGGCTTTGCTAAATGTTCAGTGCTGAAAAATGTTTTTTTATAAAACTTGTAAAAATAAATAAATAAATTTTTAAAAATTTTCTATCCCCTTTTTGTTTCGGTATACAATACTCGTTAAATACACCATTTAAAGTATTGTATTAAAACATTGAATGACAGTTATTTTTTCTTTTTCAAATCATTTATTTTATTTGATTGTGTTTACCACCTAACTTTATATAGGTTTTCTTTTAAAGTGTTCTTCGACAGAGGTGAATATATTAAATTGCATAATTTATCTAATTCATGTGTTCCAGATATTATCTTAAAAAGGGTTAAGCATCAATAATAAAATAATGTATTGTTAGCCATTTTATTGGGAAACAACACATAAATGTAACGCATTTTTGTCTAAATTAATTGTACTTTGTTTTAATTTAGTTCTTAAAGTTTCCAAAAGTACCGTAAATGGAATCAAGCAAACGTTTTCCATGTTCTTCATCAACTATCCTTCGTTGAAAACGTAGACTTTAGATTTAAATTTAACTATTACAAAAATATTAATTGTATGCAACTTAAACGCTACAAAAAAAGGTAATTAAAAATATTAAAAATAAGTAAGTATTCAATTTGATTAGAACATAAAAATCTTTAGGGTTATTGTTAACACTGAAATTGTTGTTAGTATTATGTTAACTGCACTTGTTCGAATGCAATTGCTTTTAACATTTTAAATAAATAATTTATTCATTTCAATTCTAACGATTTTAGTAAGTGAAAATTCACTGTAACGAATACATTTTATAAAATTGTGATACAAACATTGTAGTTTATATATATAAATACTTTCAACTAAGACTCTGGAATTGTACAAATTTTTAAAAAACATTAAAAATGTTGTATGTTGCATCAATAAGGGAAACCTAATTATACTAATAATCTAATTATAAAAATTAATAAATGTTTTGAAAAGTCAATAATATTTTCGGTCATACAAATTCATGCTTAATGACTCAGTTCCTTTTCTTTTATTTCATATATATATATAATTGCACTCCATTTTTAACCAGATTGCTAATTTTTAATAATACATTATTATTATGATGATTATTATTATTATTATTGTTATTATTATCATTTAAACAAAATTGACTATAATGTAAGCAAACTATGGTTTTTAGCTTGTTTTTAAAATAATATTTAAATAATTTATTAATAAAATTAATGAACATTGTATAGTTAAGTAGAACACTAACAAAAGAAGTTAATTTCTATTTCAATGAACAAAACTGACTTATTTAAAATTTACATAATAATAATTATACCAAATCACGATAAAAACAAAATTAATGAACAAGTAGGTAGATGTTTTATTTCATATATATGTATATATATATATATATATATATATATATATATATATAAAGCATGAATTTGTATAACCGAATATATTAGTTTTTTCAAAACATTTATTAATTTTTATAATTAGATTATTAGTATAATTAGGTTTCCCTTATTGATAAGCGTAACTATTGTATACCTTTTTGATGTTTAAATAAATTAGTAAAAGTATGTTCTTATTTCAGCCAGTTAATGTCGAATGGGAAATACGCATGTATTCCAACACATCAATTCTACTCAACAGTTTAAACAAAAGAAATAATAAATAATAGTTTTAGCGTCAGCATTTGACTGTATAATTTCAACACTTTATTGTATATATTTAGTAGTTACAGTAGATAAACAGGAAGCTGTCGAAATTAATAATTCGTTTTTGTAAAACTATTTAATTGTATGAAGCGCATCTAAATTATACTAAAATATTTGTTAAACGTTACATTAACAGTATAAGCAAAATATTTTATCCAGATATCAATGTAAAATTCTAATTTAGGTCAAAAACAAAAATATTGACATTTAAAACAAATTGACAAACAAGCAAAAAAAATAATTTTTATTATAAAATATGTACAATAAATAATAAAAGCTATACAATAAAAATATTATTTGCTTTGCAACATTTTCTGAAAGCGTTTAATGCAGAGTCTCTACATATTCTGATCCAATGTTGTGAAATTTGATTTTGCATTAGACAATTAATTTTCTA
Source organism: Cardicola forsteri (assembly GCA_025895645.1). Classification (NCBI taxonomy): domain Eukaryota; kingdom Metazoa; phylum Platyhelminthes; class Trematoda; order Strigeidida; family Aporocotylidae; genus Cardicola; species Cardicola forsteri. The sequence goes on along the minus strand of JAKXYG010000079.1, from coordinate 36,321 downwards.
AGTTACACATTTTTATTTCTCAAACTATTTATATTACATTTTAAAATGATTCTAAAAACTTACAATTGTATTGATGTTTTTGTTGTCTGGAAGCAATTAACTAATTGAAAAGTGTTTTGAAATGCTGTCCTTTCCATTAAGACGTTTACTCTATAGTTCCTGGCATACAGAATAGGGTTATTTGCACAGTTTCAGGATAAACTATTAGAATTTTCAGATTCTCCTGAATAATAAATTTACCTGATTTTAAGTCAACTAGGAGCATTGTTTGAATTATTGACAGCGCATACCTTTTATGTGTGTACATGAAGGTGAATTCAAACCTTATCTGGTGTCAGGTCAGCGTTTTAACATCTGAGATACTGGTGATCAACACTAAATTAACTAAAAAATGTCAGAAATGTTTAACAGAAAACGACCAATTTAAGATATCAACTATGTACAATTAAAAGAAATAACACGACATATCTTAAACCTAGTTGAAGTTAAAATATTTATAAAATTAATCTTATTAATAAATAAAATTGGGTTTTTATTTTGTTTAGAATTATCGGATTAGAATTGGTAAACTTATTTGGTTTCAGTCAACCATAAATACTCTACAGGTGATTTATCCTTGTTTGGAATTACCAGTAGTGCATACCTTGCAAACTTGAACCCAGGCCCTGTAAATTTATTATTTATAGTGAATCTTATCAATTTTAATTGCCCAGTATCTGTAAATGCTGCTACGTTATATTGGTCCTAGCATACTGTACAGTTATCATGGTCTTATATGACACGGTTCGGTTATATTTTTTAATGGATAAGTAAAAATAAAAACCCTTAAAATTAATTACATTATATTATATATATATACTGATTCTTTATATGTTTGTAACTGAAGAGAATTATTATAATATTATATATTATACAAAACCCTTATGCTTTAAAAATAAGCATGGGGCAATAAGACAACAATTACAACAGAACAACAACAAAGTCTTGTTGGCATTGAAGCTTCTACAAATTGAAGATTCCTTTCGGCTTTCACTCAACCCTCTCATTTGTGTAACTTTATCATCCAAATACGTGTGATTACTTTTTTGCCGTTGTTTTCCGGAATGGCGTCTTCTTGTATCGTTTCCGTAACACTATAAATTTTTTATAGAGGCCAGGTTGCTAACCTTGGGCACTCAAACCCTCCTCATTTATCCAGACTTGCAACTGGCTAGATTGAATCATTTCTGATACAAAGTAGGCGAACTTACTGAGGAGAATATACGAAATGAATTCAGTTCACAGTTTATGTATTTTATTATTTTTATTTGGAATTATAAAGAAAACCCAATGCTTTAAAATTTGATTTTGTCTTATCAATAAACACTAAACCAATTTAGAAACTAAGGAATGTAGCTCCTATTTCAATTTTAAACTTACACGTTTTGCTTGTAAAAATGTGGACAAATTTCTATATGACAAAGAAGTACTTAATACAAAATTAAGCTAATTGATTTTTCCCAATATAAATATAAAAAGATGTAAACTGTAAAATAAATTTATTCCACATATTCTTGTCAATCACAAACAGTAGGTTGTACTATTTTTAAATGTTATCTGTATCCTACTTTATATATATATACTAAAATTTTATATGTTTGTGACTGACGAGAATGTACGAAATGAATTCATCTCACAGTTTACGTCTTCTATTGCTTTTGTTAGGAATTATTAAGGGAAGCCCCCAATGCTTTAATTGCTTTTTGTTGTTCACATTTTACATACGCTTGTCAAAATTGGTGCAATATAAAAAAAAATCCGTGAATTTCACACACTGAAACCTTATTTGCGTGCACACAAACCAGTCTGTACCTGCATTCAACATAGCAAATTGTATTTCATTGAGCCTTAATGTCAACTACAATCACTGGTTTGTATATATACCGACATGTTTGTAACTGATGGGAATATACGAAATGCATTTATTTCACAGTTTACGTCTTCTACTATTTTTATTTAATATTACAACTTCGTCCAATTGCAATGTATATGTCTGCATTGAACTAGAATAATTTGGTAATAAATGTGTTAACACGATTGATAAAAAATAGTGTAAAAACAAACATTTTTAATTTACACATACTTTTAACATTGTTGACAGGAGCAACACAACAAAATAGTTTGCTTAAACATAAATTGCATAACACACATTTAAGAAATATCCAATAAAACTCTACATTTTTGAATTTTTTAAATTCTTCGTAACTAATTCATTGTTCTGCAAAAAAAAAAAACCGCCTAATATTTGAACATAGTCTAATGACAAATATATTGTAAACTAAAATTTAAAATTTTTTCTGTCATAAATAAAAATTAATAATAATTTCTGTCTAATACAATACGATTGCTTAATAATAAACTACCACTAAATGCAAATGTTAAAAAAAGGTTTTGCAGTGTTCTGAGTACATTTGCAAGTTTGCATAATTATGAACGATTTAATTAGGTCAGAGAACTTATAGTACACGTTTCTTGACATTATTGTTTATCGAAAAAACAAATTAAATATAAAAATAAAAATAATGGAAAATAATGCAGTAGAAAAATTGTAATAAGGTAAAAAACAAGGCAAAAAATAGAAGTAGAAAAGAAAAAATGTAAATTTAAAGGCAATAAGTTGAAAAGGAAAAATATATCTTATTTATTTTTAAAGGAAGAAAAAATGACATAGTTAACTATATTGCTAATTAGATGGTTCCATCGAGAAATAACCCCATGTTGGAGTTTGAGCCTAGAATTTGTTCTGGGTTTTCAGAATTTAAATTCATGTCTATGTATTAGGACGAGTGGGTATAAAACGTCCCGTTTGGTTGAAATGAAAAAGTTGATAGACTAATATGGAAAATGTTGCTTGTTATGTAATTTTAGATTATAAAATTCTGTGGTCATAATTTCAGCCAATAGAAATGGTTTTAGTGTGGGTGTATACATTTTCAGTGTCTATAAAATTACAACAACCAATAGAAAATAAACTTATTATTGTCTACTCACAATAAAAAAGTAGTCAGTGTGTTGAAATAAAATTGCAATTAAACAAAATTAATGCAATTGTTTTATCGTTTATTAAAATTGTTCAATCGGTAATTGTACATAATTCAAAATATTTTATTGAATATAAATTAATTATTCTGTAAACTGATTATTAAATAAAATCGCTCTACCAAATGTTAGATAATAAATAACATTCATCAGGATTGAAAGAAAGAGCATTTTATACTAACTAGTTAAAATATTATTAATATTAGCCTGAAATTTAAATGGATCTGTAAACCAAATGTCTAAATTATCTATACAAAGTAGGACATTAAACTTAATGCATAAGGGTATGTCACTAACAAAAATTAGGAAGTGTAATAGATTTACGATTAAACCCTGACAGACCTTTCTATTTTAATTTTAAAGAATCGATTTGTAGGAAAAATATTTGTCTATTCAATTAAAGGTGAGATCATGTCAGCTAGTTTAAAAAACGTAAAAAGTGAGAAACTTTATCAAAAGCTATAAAAAAGTCGAAAAATAGTGTGAACTTGCAATTTCAATTATAGAAAACAAGTAATTGAGTTAGTAAACAGAAGGAGGTTAGTAAAACAGGAAAGTTTTGAATAAAACTCATGTTATACCACGAGTAAGAGGTTACATTTGGTAACAAGAGGGTGCTGCTTAATATTCTCTTTAAGAGTTTTACTATAGGCTAACAAAGAAGTAAGAATCTAGAACCAGCTTTGGAAAAAGGCCTATAATGGGAACATGTTTAAATAGGGGGATGTTTTTTCAAATCTAATAGAGAGATTAAAGATATAGGTTAAAAGTTCGGCCAGTACATGAGAGAAGCGAAACTATTCAGTGTAACTCATGGACTACTTTAGTTGCAGGAGTGTTAAAGTGAAGTACTGGAATCATTCTTAAGACAATTATATGCTTTTATAGGGGTAATTGATTATTTGATGTTATTATAGAATTACAGTGTTGTAAAAATTACAATATTCTACTACTCTGTTACTAGGACACATCTTAATTATTGTTTAAAAATATCTAAAAAGGACAATTAACATGAATTAGTGTCAAAATAAAAATCAAAAAATAAAAGTTGTAGAATTGACAAAACATCAGCTACTATTGTACGTGAAAGTTTACAATTTATTAATATTTATACACCCATATTTCGTTCTAAAAAGCAAGCATCAACACATATAATGTTATTTCATATAATTGTACATTACATGTTTGGCATTGAAGATCCTGCATATAAAAGATTGGGCTTTTACTTTCAACTTGTTCAGCTCTCATACGAGATTTATGCATTTACCTTTATAAGGTAGTATCCCCTTATTATTAGTTAAATAGTATTTTTGTTCTTTAACTCTCCTAATTTACAATTTAATGTATTATATATACAACTACTAAGCTAATTAGTGTTAAAAATGTAGTTATTAAAGTAAAACATATGTAGCAATCACATAACTCAAAAAAATCTCACTTTAATCATGTTATATACAATATTATATAATAAGTAAAATACAATTACAATTTTGTTAATATCTACTGTTAGTATAAAAAATAATTGCTTAAAAGTTAAACTTGTTCAAAATTACAAATCGGGTAAAATTATTAATATAAAATATAACGTCAAATATGAAAAAAACAAACACATGGAATATTTTCAGTTACCAAATGATTGATTGAATAATAAAGAACAAAGTGCTTAATAATTAATGTGATTGCCTTTCTTTTTAACCACTTGACCAAGGCGGTTTGGAATGCTGTCGATGAGATTGTTGATATATTATTGTTTCATCTCATATTGAACAACAAACTGAATACGATCACACAAATCCTCAATTTCAGTATATATATATATATATATATATATATATATATATATATATATATATATATAAGCAGGAAATATATATATAAGCAGGACTACGCACTCACTAAAGCCATTTCAAAAATTAACGCAAAAACTACAAGAGTATTAAATCTAAATTAATTTGTTATATCCAATTGTTTTTTCGTAAAAATAAATGTTGAAAATTAAAATTTATATCAAGTACTTTAATATATAATGAGAATTGAAAATAATGTCAAGTTCATTAATATATACTTAGAAATATTTATTTAAATAGGCTGAGTCGGCCAAAATAACATATTTTAAAAGTTATTTCCATATAAACGTGGATAGTAAGTTGAAGTTACATAATTTTCATAATAATTAGCCTATTATTATGTTGTGTGCTTAATTTAATTAAAAATGAACAATAACTAATCCTTAAAATTGATGTTAAACGCCCATTCAAATCTGCCCTGATTGTGATCTCATAGTAATTATCAAAATAAACATTTAATTAGTCTAATCTATATAAAAAAATTATTTTTTTTTAATTTTTAAAACAAATCGAATAATTTATTAGTTACGTTCAACCTTGATATTCCGTTCATCCGCTAATTTTGCTTTCTGATTGTTAAATGGACAGTAGTGATAAAAAATGTACAGTTATCAGTTAATATTATAAAATTTGTATGAGTAAAATTAGTGTGTTGTATACTATTGCAAACATACCAATGATAGGGGATGCTAATGACCCTGAGGATTTGAGTAATGCTTATAAAGTCTCAATTTCTAATGATGGTGATATTCCTGACTGTTAGTCCTCCACGTGGTGCATCCTGGACTAGGTGCCCCTAGGCATGTAGACTATTAACAGCAGGGTCCGAGTGCACAGCGGTATAACTAGGCTTCCGCTACGGCGGGTGGGTGCAAACATACACCCAGGATACCTAATAGGTATCTAAATGTATACGTATACCATATGTAGCCCTTGGGCTAAGGGAGATAACCCTGACAAAAAATCAGGCGGCCTCGTCAATTTTTGAGAACAGTGGCGACGTCACAAGGATGCCGTCTACCAGCCAAGAAACTTTGTTATTCTTCCACGTTTCTCTACGTTTGTCAAGCCATCGAAATCGATCGTTTTACATGTCGTATAAATATGGGAAATAATGAAGAGGTGACCACGTCACCAACCAAAATGAATGAAATGAAAATATTAATAACATTCATTTTTACTCTACTAGCTGTACATTATAATTATATATTATTATATATTATACAAAACCCTTTTATTCTACAAATACACATGGGGCAATAAAACAACAATTACAGCAAAACAACAACAACAACAACAAAGTCTCGTTGACATTGAAGATTCTGTAAATTGAAGATTGAGTTTCCTTTCGCCTTTCACTCAACCCTATTATCTGTGTAACTTTGTCATTTAGATACGTGCAATCATTTTGTTTGCCGCAATGGCGTCCTCTTGATTGTTTCCGTAGCAGTATAAATGTTTTACAGAGGCCAGGTTGCTAACCTTACGCGCTCAAACCCTCCTTCTTTATCCAGGCTTGGGACTGGCGGGATTGAATCATTTCTAATCCAAACTAGTTGACTATCCATTAGACGTTACAATTACAATATATTTTTATTCATCATTTTATTATTTAAAATTAACCATTATTTCAAAGATGTATACCTAACTTTCACTATATTGGCATTAGTAAATTAATGTTCTATGTTAATAAAGTATTTATTGAACTATGTACAATTTATAAATAGAATATACTTTGTGGTAAAATAACAATACAAACAAATAATAAATATCTAAACAATGCATCCATTTATCAGCAGTGAAACCAGAATTATTTAAGTAAAAAAATAGAATTTTCATCTTTAATTATTGATGGTGTATAAATATACGAAAAATCTTCATTTAAATTTGTTAGTGTTTGATCTAAATCTCGACTGTTTTAAACTTTGATTTCTCAACTTGGAAAATGAAGTTGATTGAGGACTGTGAACACCATCGGTGTTACCGTCCGATTCGTGTAATTGACCTATGGGTGACAATTCGCCTCCCATAGCCGACGAATCTCTTCTTCGACTGTTGTTCAAACGCCTATTCGTCGGCGATACATTCGTTTCTTTGTCCACATGCTTTTCCTTCAATTTGGTACCTTTGGACGACACTGGCTGGCAAGCCATAACTTGTGCCACATTCTTTTGTGACAAAAGTTGATCGAGCAAGTTGTAAAATTCCGACTGACATTCGGAATTCAACGTCGATGTTCCGTCACGATTGCCCAACGTTCGCATTTTTGTAGCCGATTGGCGCTTGGCCTTATTATTATTTGTCTTTTTTGGACCCAATTGCATATTTGGCACAACAGGTTGCAGGTAGGGCGATATTGTATATTTGGGCATAGTCTGTTGATTCAACAAATGAAAAGTTTGGATTGTTGCGCTGTTGTTACGTTGTTGTTGGCAATTGGCCGAGGTCAAATTGATGCGTTTGATGAAAGCGGGAAATTCACGTTCTAAATACTTTTGTGAATACGGCTTGGCCAATTGATGCGAAGACGACACAACACTTCTAAACGTATTTTGAGTCGACTTTGGCGCCGGTTTCGGTTTCTTAATTGGTTTGGAAATTGGTGACCTTGGATGTGCGTCGAAGCAACAGTTCGTTGCAGCGTCTTCGGTAATGGGTTTGCAAGATATTTGGGCTTCGGATAGAGGTATATTGACAACGATTTGTTGATTGGTGGGTTGCAAGTTGGAGCTATTTTTTGTTGTCGACGGATGGCGTTTGGATGACACTGTGGTACATTGGGACATTTGAGTACTGTTGTGAACACAATTCATTTTTTTTACAATTATCGTCTCTGTCTGTGTTGAAGCTACAAGTGATTCCATGACATTGGACGAACGCACAAGTTTTTTTGGTCGAACTGTTGGCTTTTTGACTGTACTTGTCTGAATTGCACAATCGATTGTTTTCACTTTGCGTATAATGGCTGGATTGCTATCGATGCACTTTGGAGATGGCACGAAAGACAATTGTGCAACGGCGTTTTCGTCTTCTTTCGTCGAATTGTCGTCTATTTTGTCATTCTGGTCAGTTGCCAAATTCGACATGTCATTCGATTCCACGTTGGTCGAATCTGTGCCCGACGATACAACTTTTAATTCGACACTCGACTTGCCGCCGGCTTTGCCCAATAAACGAATAAGTTCCAATTTTCCAGCTTTGTTGGCCGAGATATTCAATTTTGCTAAATCCAAACACGTGACACAATGTCCATTGGGCAAATGCGTCATCCTATTTGCATCGGAGCCACGATTTAACAAAAATTGGCACAATTCCAAACCGACCTTCTCGGTAGACCACGTGGTTGAGCACAACATCTGCAAAGCCGTATGACCTTGACAATCACATTGATCAATAATTTTGTCGAAATTTTCTAGTGTGGACAACAATTTTATAAAATGTACATTTTTCAATAAACAAGCCTCGTGTAACGCAGTTGCACCCAATGCGTTCGGTTGCCATGGTTCAATGCCGGCCTTGACAAGACAATCAACATGCGATCGCAAAATATTTTCCGATTCTTTGTTGTTGGGCAAAGGAACGTAGCGAGCTAAACAATGACAGACAGTACGGTCCTTGTGATCGGTATGCATTACATTTGCCTTGGATTCTATCAAAGCTTTGGTAATGTCCACATGACCTGTTGTAACGGAATAAAATAATGGTGTACAACCATCGTTATCTACAGTATCTACAAGTTGGGCTATGCGGTCACAATCGTCCATATTTGCCAGCTTGATCCAGTTCAAAGCGCATTGAATTATGTTCAAATGACCCCGACTTGCGGCACAATGAATAGCTGTCAAACCGTGTGGATCAGTAGCCATCAAATTGGCTCCCAAGGTCAACAGTAAATTGAATGCACTTTCAGCCCCAATTGTCGCTGCCCAAATCAACGGCGTGCGCCCGTAACTGTCACTTGGATTGAGCAGAGCTTGACCTTTGGTAATCAAGGTATGTATCATTTTTTCAATCAGTTCGTCACTCATTTGAACGGCATAATGCAACGCGCTAGCGCCTTCGCTGTCAGGTTCATTTATAATTTCGATCATGTAGGGTATGTCTAACAAGTAGTTGAGAATTTCCAGTTGGACGTAAATTACGGCTAAATGTAAAACAGTACGTCCGTAAATGTCTTGGACATTCTTATCAACGACGGTTTGACTTTTTTTTGTTTTCAGACCCAACTTGACGTGAAATTCGATGAGCAATTTGATAAATTCTAAATCGCCATTTATTGTAGCCAAATGTAAAGGAGTGAAGCTACTGTAATCGTAGTAATGTATAAATTCGGGATTCGATTTGATAATAACTCGAGCACACTTTAAGCGGTCGTACGTGGTGAATTCTTTTTCCGACACTTTTTCTTCACCAAACAAATGTTGTAAATTTGTCCGATGGATGCAGTAATGCAGTGGAGTTTGGCCATTTATCTTGTTGATTATTGAACCAAGATCACCACCCGTCACGATATATTCGCCAATATACGTCAAATCGCCCAAATAACAAGCCTTGTACAAGGTGTGCTTTTCCGAATCCACTGGTTCGATTCTACTTTCCGTCGATTCCATTGAAATGTGTCAAATAATACAATTATCTATTATACAATCCATGTCAAATTTTATGATGGTTTTGCAAAAAAATTGTTATGTATAAATTAACAAATTTGTTTTTACTATTAAGTAACTATGGTGATTGCTAAGATAACATCCAATTAGTGCATTTAGATATACTGCTACTAATTTAATCTGATTGGTGGTTGAATGTTGCTTAAATGAATAAGGTCACAATTTGCTTGTAGATTGAAGTCGCTTTTAATAATAAATATGTAAATAATTGGTGTTGGTATGGTTACAGAATAAAACATTGGTATAGACAAACGACGTTTTTGTAAAAAATGTGACTTGCTATTTATTATCAAATAAGTTGAAATTAGTACAATACAAAGTCTATTTTTAAATTATAAAACAAACAATTTATTGATTGATTTCACTGTCAAAATTGAAATATACTTTACTTCAATCAATTAATAATTATACTTTGCTCAAAATATTGAGGATTCAATTAAATATATATATATATATAAAGGAGGAGGGTTTGAGCGCAAGGTTAGCAACCTGGCCTCTGCAAAAAAATGTATACAGCTACGGAAACAATCAAGAGGACGCCATTCCGGCAGCCAACGGCAAGGAAGTGATCGCACGTATCTAGATGACAGACTTACACAGATGACACGGTTGAGTGAAAACCGAAAGAATGCTTAATCTTCGATTTGCAGATTATTCAATGCCAACGAGACTTTGTTGTTATTGTTTTGCTGTAATTGTTATCTTATTTATACCAATATCATTATAAAATTCTAATTTAGGTCAAAAACAAGAATAATAACATTTTTTTTAAATTTGAAAAACAAGCGAATTGATTGCTTAAAAATATTTGTATTATAAAATATATACACATATAAAAATAGATAATAAAAGATATGCATTTTTAACATTTTAAGTAATATTTATTGATTTTTAAAATTTTCTGAATATGTTTGATCTAGAGTTCCTACGTATTTTAATCTAATGTTATGGAATTTGATTTTTACATTACATTATTATTTTTCTTAATTGAACAATATTATTTCTTAAACATTATATTTTAAAACTATTTAAATATATTTCAATTATATTAAGATGTTTGTTGTCTGGACGCAATTGTATAAATGTAACGTTTATTTTAATCAAGGATTTTATCATTTATAAAATTAAAAATACATTAAGTTCAAAAGTATAATAAAAATTATCTTATCTTCTTTTTAAAAAAAAATAGATTAGAGCATTGTTTTTGTTAATTGTTCCATGTTCTTGGGCATCACATTGAGGTCAAGCGTTAAATAAAAACAAAACTTTAGTCTATTCTTTTAAAAAAAAATCACTTTTGTTATACTTTTGAAATTAATTTATTTTTAATCCAATAAATTACAATATCTTTGACTAAAATAAACGTTACATTTATACAATTGCTTCCAGATAACAAAAATATTAATCTAATTAAAATTTTTTAAAAGAATTTAAAAATATAATGTAAATGGTTTGAGACATAAAATTGTTTAATTAAGAATTGAAAATGTATTGTTATTGTATATTCACTATAATATTTTAGTTTGAAAAGTTGACTTGACAATTTATAACTGGTTAGAATGAAACACATCCTTTGTTGATTTACTAACCAAATACAAATGATTGTGCTATAAAACAAAATTATCGATACAATGGTTGAGCAATTCCATTGAAACTTCATAATCCCCATTGTCCGAAGTACGATTATCTTCCACATAAATGTCTTTAAATGTTTATATAACACCGGCTGGAGAAGATTTAGAAAGTTGCAGTAGCAAAGTTGGTGAAGTACTCTAGCTGGGGTTTGCCTCCCATTGCCAACTCCAAATGTTGACTGTTGTTTGAATTTTTTAAATGCCCACTTGTTAAAATATATTTTCTGCCTAAAATAGATCAGAAATAATTCACTCTTGCCAGTCCCATGTTGGTATAAATGAAGAAGACTTGAGGGCAAGGTTAGAAACTTGAACTTTGGTACTGAACTAATAAAAAGAAGCAACTGTGGCAAAAAATCAGCAAAGAAGTGATTGCACAACCCGAATGACAGGATTGAGTGAAAGCCAAACTCTTTGATTAGACAAAAAATGACTTGGTTAAATGTTACGTTTACAATTGCTGATGGCAAAAGAAAAGTTGGGGAGGTAGAACAAAGAAAATTTGACTAAAAACCTTTTGGGGGAATCTGATTAAATTGAATGCTTTATAGGATCAAACGAAAAGTTTGGTTAAATGTTTAAATAAATGGAATCATTTTGTTGCCCCATGTTCTTTTTAAATTATGCGGCTATGTTGATTGTTTTTTTGCTTATTTTAAAGCAAAATAATTTTACAATAATAATAATATTGATAGTAATATTATTATTATTATTATTATTATTATTATTATTATTATTATTATTATTATTATTATTATTATTATTATTATTATTATTATTATTATTATTATTATTATTATTATTATTATTATTATTATTATTATTATTATTATTATTATTATTATTATTATTATTATTATTATTATTATTATTATTATTATTATTATTATTATTATTATTATTATTATTATTATTATTATTATTATTATTATTATTATTATTATTATTATTATTAACATTATGAGAAATTAAACAAAGCGTTTTTTTTTACTAAATACAATTGATTTGGGTTTAATCCCTACTACCGACACTAAATGCAGGTCATCGTTTAGCTTTGTTAAAATGTCTATTACAAAAAGATTTTCCTCGTAAAACTTTTAAAGTAGTAAAAATAGGGAGAAAAATGGTGTTACTTTAACAGTCATTCGGTTTATTTACAACAAACGACGTTTTTCGATGTAACATCGGATTTATGTACAACACATTTGTTATTTTTTTAGCAATTAATACGTAGTATAGACTACTTTTGTAATCTCTGTACCAGTTTGTCATTTTACTATCTCCTATGTGTCGTATGTCTTACATTAAATACATTTGTTAGTCACTGAGGAGAAAACATGTTTTGATGTAAATTGTACACCAACATATAATATTTATTTTTTAACTTGAATAATAAATATAGAATATGCATTTAATACAAATTATTTGTTAACAACAGCTTACATTATTTTTTGAATGCCATTCATTGTTTTTTGTTATTTAGTTAACATTTAAAAATTAGACATGTAACCCAATTTTCGAAAATATGCTAAGAAAACATTCAGTTAAAAATACCAAAGTCGAAAAAATAATGAATTATTTTGCAATAATAATTGTCTTTTTTCATTATTATTATTAGTTGAGTAAATTATACAGGAAAACTGTCATCAATTCAACATGTACAAGATATGACAATAGATTAATTCGAAATAATATTCCGGATTTTAATGCTTGCAATTAGGAAAAGACAGTAATTTAAATTTAACCCTTAAAATAAAAAAAAACAAGAACATTTTTTAAAGTTAGTTTGAAGTCAGTTATTTCAAAAAAAAGAACAACATTTTTTTCATTTTATTTATGTGAAAAATGTAAAACAGGAAACTTGATATTATTGGTTTACAAAAGATATATAATATAAATTCTATCAATTAAAATGTAAAGAGTCGTTCATATATAGCAATGTAAGTTGAGTATTTCGGATTTTTTTAAAATGTAAACCAAGATTTATAAATTTTTATTAACTTTGTTTTAATACAAACTATTTTTTAAATTGCTTGTTTGAAAGACTTGAGTATAATTATTTTAACTTTGGAAAATTGAATAAATTGCCGAAAATTACACGTGTTGTGTTTAAATTCAAGTAGCATTTAAGTGCAACACAATTGATTTTCGATTATACTCAGAGCGAAAGAGTTTGTTAATGAAACAACGAACACAAAAAAGTGAAACTTATAGGTGTTTATTTACTATCCTTTTTATAGACAAATATATTAAAGAATGAAACTTGTAAAAATTTAATAAATTGTTGGCTATACATAAATCTTTTGCAAACTTTGGAAGATTTATTTATTTATTACTACTTTGAATGTTTTACGGAAAACACCTTTCAGCAGTGGATATTTTAGGGAAGCCGAACGTGGGTTTGCATTTAGTGCCGGTGGTGGGATACAAACACATGCCCACCGGATCCATGACGTGTGCGGCACCGCTAGACCACCCCGGCACACGAAATGGTCTAGTGTTACAGTGCTGAACTCAAACCTAGGTGAGCATAGGCTTGAGTACCTAGGCTGAACAATGTTACTTGTGAAGTATTTAAGCAATAGTAATACTAATAATAGTTATATATATATATATTTATAGTAGTAATTGTTGTAATATACTAATTTTGTTTATAATGTATAAATTAATGAGTAACATGTTCAAACATATTTATATTAAAATGATAATGTAAAGTTTTTACTGTTTATTGAAAGTTTTAAATGACGATGAATAAAGCATAGCAGATAACAGTTTATTATCGGTTTTTATTATTTATTTGCTTTGCAATTAGAATTAATTTGTACAAGTAAAGTGCTTTATTTTCTTATTGTCAGTCCATAAAACTTAAATCTTACCGAATAAACGTACTGTTGATAAAATGGGCAATTTGACTGAAATGAATTTCACCATAGACGGTTCCAAGTCTAGTCTTTAAAAAAACCCGAATTGCTAAAGAAAGAAGTGAAAACACAATTCTAATTGCAATGTTAAATGAAAGGCGAAAGGAATTCGCTAATTGATACTGCACGATATTCTATACTAAAAATGTAGTGTGCAATTTCAATATCCTATTTCATTTGACACAAAGCAGTACAATTTTGTAATATGTAATATATATACATATATCTAAAAGCTGATAAATAAAATTATATTATATTATTGACAGTTTAATTCGGTATTTATATATATTTAATAATTATATATATATATATATATATATATATATATATATATATATATTTAAAAACTGATTTATAATGCAAATAGAACGTGGGATTTTGTTAAAAAATGGACGAAGAGAAAACAATTTTAATAAATTTAAATTGCGTTGAAGATCAAGATCCTTCAACTGTAAACGATCAATTATCAAAACGCGACAATTTTTTACACAATCTTCTACATATAATCTGTCTTAATGTGAGTTTATCTGTTTTACCAAGTGGTTTGGCATAAATTATAATACAAAAATTATGCGAATAAAGAAATTACTACATTAAAATTATGTAAAATTATGTAAATAAGAAATTACTACATTAATGAATTAGCTTTTTTAAATTAATTGAAATTTACGATTGCAATTAAAATAATCTGATATTTGTAAGTCATCGTAATTAACAATCTTCAAAAATGTTTAATTACATTTTGCAATTGTATAACTGATAGATTTATGCATTTTTGGGCGTGACGGAATGTAAAAAAAGCATTTGTTACAAGTTTAGTTACTTTTTAAATGGATATAACACTTTTGCTTAACAATTTTTATAAAACGTATTTTGTAACCAGAATGTTTTGCAGTTGATTCATCGTACTATTTATTAAATTAATTTATTAAATATACACTCGTTAACTGTATTAAATTTAGAGTAAAGTAACTAGAATGACAATGTTGAACAATTTTTATTATTATCCTGTTAACGAATAACATTTTTGTAAATGCATATTGTAGTGTTCAAAAACGGAATAGAGGTTTTTAAAAATCTGGTTCATTTAATGTTTATGCCCAATATCAAACAATTTCTATTGTATGCATTCTAAAACGTAGAAATTGAGTATTGCACATTTGGATACGAGATTTGGAAAATCATTTGGTCAATCGTGTTTATTGGTCGTCAATTTAAATAATCAACTGGAAATTAATCAGTTTTGTGACAAAATTACACAACACGAAGCAGTTCGAAATGTTCAAATTATTTCAGATGAATTGAAAAATAAAAGTATTATCGATTTTTTTAAAAATTATTTTTTGTTTGAATGTTTTGCAGGAAACAAGGTTTATTTTACTATTTATTTGTACTTGTGTTTACTGCTTCGCATATTTTGAGACGGGAAACGTGCATCTTTCAGCAGTGGACATTTTGACGAAGCTGATTGTCGACCTGCATTTTAGTGGGCCGGTGGTGGGATTCGAATCCATGCCTACCCAGGTCCAAATCGAGCGCTGTACTGCTAGACTACTCCAGAAAGACGTTTAGAGTAGCCAAATAAAGGTCGAACTTTTGGCGCCAATGGGGCTCAAACCTATACCCAACCACTGCTCTAGCTACTTATGGCATTCCGCCAATAGTAAAAAATACAATAGTAATGTAAAAAATGTTACTACTTTTGGATTTCTCAAGACAATATTTTTGTTAATAAATGCAAAACAAAGAGAATTAACCTAGTTCAATTATTCTGTTTATTTTTTTATTTAAAACGGTAATAGGTATGTGGGTGCCTAAGCATATATCTGATTTAGATCACTTTCGGACGGTAAAATTGAAATTTCAACCTGAATTGCAAACGGATCATCCGGTAATGTGACAATGTGAAATAGATCATTATTGTATTAAATTATTGAAAATAATCTAATGTTTTACACTAAAAGATACAATTATTTTATTTGATTATAAAATAAATATAAAAATAGTAATTATTTTATTCAATTTAATGTATATATATATATATATTCATTTGTTCAAACAGTGCTGATTCATTTTGAACAAATTGTACATTAGCATTTTTTATATTACATATAATGACTGTTAGCGTGTAAAAATGAAAGCACTGTGATACTTTGTAGCACCCTGCCTTAGTTATTTACTTTAGACATATTTAACTTTTACTAATACATATCTAAGATAATATTTTATTAAGTAACATTATTCGCAAAAATAATTTCTAATTATAATATACAACAATATTTACTCTTTCAATAAAATATAATACTACCATTTACTAAAGCTTAAATCAAAAAAAAAAACTCGTTAAAAAATAATTTTATTACCCGAAATGCATGAATATGTAAAGAAAAAGTTACAAACTTTATACTGGTAACAATTCAAGTAAGATTTTATTATTTATGCTCTTATTTTATGTTTATTACTTTGAATGATTACAAGAAACATCTTTCAGCAGTGGACATTTTAGCGAAGTCGAACATGAGCCCGTATTTTAGTGCCGGTGGTGGGATTCGAACCCATGCCCCCCGAGGTCCAAATCGAGCGCTGTGCCGCTAGACTACCCCGGTACTGTCTTTTACAACTTTTACCAGCGTTTTCAATCTCAATCTATCAACGTACTAATAAAATCGTTTGAAACTTGATTTTTTATAACGACTTGTTACCCTACCATTTAAAAAAACCAAACACAAAATTAACAGCATCTAAATCCAGAATGTTGAGGATCAAATGTGCGAAGGTCCGTTTTTTGCTTAACAAGGTTTTTGCAGTCTGAATAAGTCAAATATATAATAAATTGTAAGTTATATTGAAAATACATTAGTAATTTGTAAATGTACACCGAAGCATTATTTTGAACAAGTAATGAGTACTTTTAAATTTAAATGCGATACAACGCTCGATTTGAACCTGGGTGGGCATGGGTTTGAATCCCATCATTGGCACTAAAATGCGGGCCCACGTTTGGCTTGGGTATAATGTCCACTGCTGAAGGATGTTTCTTGCAAAACACTCAAAGTAGCAAACATATATTTATATATATAATGGAAGAATGACTTTTTAAAAATTTGCTATACTATTGGAAAATGATTGAATATTAAAAGTTTAACTTTAAAATACTAATTACATATAAATTATTAATGATTTGTAGGGTTTTCATGATCAAGAATATCGCAATAGAAGAGCATTTATTGCAGAAATTGCTTTTAACTTTCGCCAGTAAGTTTGATTTATGTCTGAAAGTCATTAATTTATGTCAACTTTCACTAACGTGAAATATATATATATATATATATATATATATATATATATATATATATATATATATATATATATATATATAATAAAAAATAAAGTTACTTTAGTACAATTAAAGTAGGCAGTGTTTTTCTAATGTTATTAAGTAAATTGTAACATATAAACAATATTTTTATTTATAAGCAATTATTTTTTTAAAGTATATAAGTATTAAATTAACTAGGTTCTTATTAAATACGTTGAAATAAGTATTTTTTTCCTGGGTTTATCGCTTCAAACCAACAGCCATCTAGATACGAGTATTCCGTCCTACCTACTTGTGCTATCCCTGAACAGATGCATAATCAACGCCAGTCGTACAAATGACATTATTTGGTTTGGATAATTAAATAAAACTTTTAGTTCTCTATCTACTTACCTAATTATTA
Organism: Cardicola forsteri; assembly: GCA_025895645.1. Lineage (NCBI taxonomy): Eukaryota > Metazoa > Platyhelminthes > Trematoda > Strigeidida > Aporocotylidae > Cardicola > Cardicola forsteri. The sequence continues at coordinate 18,452 of JAKXYG010000079.1, read as the reverse complement.
TTTTTCATAACACATGATTGACAATTGTAGAATAAACTAACGAACGTATAATAAAACTAGATTATGGAAGCACGCTTCCACGTTTCGTTCCCATATGTATATATATAGAAGAACAGACAACATTGATAAGATGGTAAATGTTTTTTATCGCCAATACCTTAGAAGTATTTTAAAGATTACGTGGTGCAATTACCTTTCAAATAATGAGATCATGAGAAGAACTGACTCTCGTTCACTACATGACATCACTACAATTAGATCAAGAAAATTACTTAGTCAAATTCTACCTTTACCGCACCCGAAAGACCAACAAGGACGGTTTTGGAATGAACAATTAAAAACAGTAAAAAAGGCTGATAGATCACAACCAACTTGAAGTTATTTTTTAGCAGTGCAAATAAATTTAAGTATAGAATTTTTAACAACAAGATAATTAATTGTTTTTTTTAACATTTATAAAAATAAAAGCATTTTTCTCCGTTTTGTTGTAGTAATAAATTTATTCCAACTGTGGAATACACTGAAAAAGAAATTGATACATGGTATGTTTAGAACTATATATATATATATAATCATGATGCTAAATTACCAATATTTTAAATACAAATCTAAAATGTGTAATAACTGCATTGATTTTCATGTTCCTTAATTTAAAGTAAAATTATTGCAACAAAACGATTTTACAGGTTGATAAATTTGTGCTTTGACTTAGAGAAAAGTTTTATAAATTGTTTTGTAGTATTGTATTGTGCAAATTATATAAAATTATTTCTACAAGTATTTTATTTCCCGTATATTGCAATGACTAATATTATTCTTTTACATTTTTTATATAGGAATAAATCGTACACAACTCTAAAACGTCTGCATTCGTTAAAAGCTTGTAAAGAATATATAAAAGGATTTAAACTGCTTGAAAAATATTGCGGCTATTGCCCCGATAAAATTCCTCAACTGCAGACAGTTTCTGAATTTTTACAGCGTACGGCACCTTTTTATTTTATAGATAGTTTTATTTAATGTTACATTTTCCATATTTTACTAATTAAAAATCAGTAGTATAGTGATAAACGTTTAAATATTTAATTACGTAGTTGTAGAATTCAGTTGTAAATGTTTGTAAAAGGAGAAGGATAAAGGGTGTACTGCTTTTTGTGTTTCTCATAGCAAAAATAAGTTGAATGAGATTAACAGTTTGGCTAATTGGCAAAAGCTTTGCTTCCCAATTGATGGAAGGAGTTTGGTTATTTAAATATCGTTTTTGATATAGGCTTGGACACGCTAGTAATATTGCAGTCCTTAAATTATGTAATGAACCAACTAGTGGTATTCTTCGCAATTCCAAATAACTGTTTAGAAAATGCTGTTTAAAAATCCAATGATTTAATTATTTTTGTAAAGTGTATTTGGTAATAATTTATTAATAATTAACATAACAAATGTAAACTTTGGGATGAGTGCATTATGTATACAATTTTCTTCAACCACAACCCTACATTAAATTTTATTTCATATAAATGATCGATTTTAATGGTCTGATAAACATTACAAACATAAAGAATAAAGAAGTGACATCGCCACTGTTCGCAAAGATTGACTAGGCCACCTGATTTTTTTGTCAGGGTTATCTCCCTTAGTCCAACGGCTACATATGATATATGAGATACATTCTAAGTATTCTAGGTGTATGCTTGCATCAACCCGCTCTAGCCCAGTGCACTCAGACCATTCTGTTATTAATTTAGATGTCCAGTGGAACCTAGTCCAGCATGCACCATGTGAAGGAGGAACAGTCAGCAGTACTACTATACTTGGAAATTGGAATCGTCAGGAGTATTAGCATCCTACAAACATACATACTTTTAACATTTACGTACAAAAATGAATAACGTTTAAAATTGAATTTAAATGTTGATAACTTCATAAAAGTAGGATATGTTCAAAATCCTTAAATTTGTTTGTATTCACACATTGAAACCCATTTTGTGCGCTTAAAATCAAGTTTTTTCGACATTAAACTTATCATGATTATAACGCAATTCGTGCATGTGATTTGTGTTAATTTCAATTCTAAACTTCAAACAATCTAGGATCTATATGATTTTGCTTGTTTAATAGCTAGTAAAATAGTTCGACCATTCCCTTAACATTCTCTTAACATTTATTGGCTATGTATCTCTGGCACAATAAAAGAAAGACGATTAAAATGGATTGACCATGTTTTACGTAGATCGCCCACTCATCCATCCAGAATAGCTATGGAAGACCATCCATTACCCGGATGAAAAAGAAGGCCAGGCAGCCAACGGAAAATTTGGACAGACATTGTAGCATGCGAACTCAGTCCTTTTATTTATGCTATGCCCCCTCGTCCAAATGAATTATTTAAATGGGCGTCCGTTTGTTTACCCTATGCAGCCAACGGAGATTATTAGAAAGGTTTAACTCAGGATGTAATTAACATTTGCAGTCAGCATACCTCAAGTGTCGTTTTTTAAGTACACACTACAAATGCTGATCTTTTTGCAGATGTTTTGGTTTTTTGGACTGCCCTGAGTGATAATAACCGGTGGGGGATGTTCATCCCCGATGATGATGATGATGATGATGAAGAAAGAAACCCAAATGTTGACATTAACACAGGGCTTATCATAATGTAAGTGCCGGTGTAATTTAGTGGTGCAGCACTCGTCTTGGACCTGGGCGAGCGTAAGCTTATATCTCACCACCGACCCACTACATGCGGGCCCACGTTCAGCTTTGTCAAAATATCAACTATTAAAGGATGTTTCCTGTAAAACATTTAAAGTAATAAAAATAGATACGAGTAATAGTTAATTTCATTTGAGTCATGTAACTGACAAATAGATAATTGAATTTTCTTCAACAGCTGCCATAAAAACATCCAACATTAACAAATCCATTTTCGATAAAATAAAGTTTGTCTTAATTGTTGTCATAAAATAATTTTTATAATGGCGCTGTTTCCAAATAAAAATAATAGAAAATGCAAAGTGTAACATGAATTCATGTCGTATGTTATCCTCAGTGATAAACATATGGACAATCAGTATATTTTATTTAAAATTGAACTTTGTGTGTAATTTAGGAACTTGTGGCTTTCGAATTCATCCAGTTACTGGACTCGTTTCATCACGCGACTTTTTGGCCAATTTTGCCTATCGTGTCTTTCCAAGCACCCAATATGTCAGACATCATTCTCGACCGCTTCACACGCCAGAGCCGTAAGTAGATCTATTGCGGTTGATGATATAGTCACCTCTTCATTAGACAGCATACGAAATAATTAATTTCAATGACCCGATAAGCGTAGCAAATGTGGAAGTATAACGAAGTTTCTTGGTTGGCAGATGGCATCTTTATGACGGGATATCCGTCAATGCGGCTTGATTTTTTGTCAGAATTATCTGTCTTAATACAACTGCTCAATATGATATACCTATAGCTTAAGATACCTATTAAGCACCCAGGATGTATGCTTGCACCCAGGATGTATGCTTGCACCCATTCGCTAAAGTAGAAGTTCAGTTATAGCGCTTGCTACTCGGCTATTGCGATTAATCTAATTGTATCTAGTCTTGGATGAGTTGGGTGAAGTTGACACAATTATTAAAAATTGAAACTACATAAGCATTACTCAAATTTTCAGAAATATTAGCATTATCATAAGTTGAAACATTTTGATGAAACGATTTTGTATGACTCACAATTATAAGTGTAGTTAATATTTCTAGTGGTACAGCACTCAACTCAAACGTGGGTGGGCATATTATTATTATTATTATTATTATGATTATTATTATTATGATTATGATTATTATGATTATGATTATTATTATTATTATTATTATTATTATTATTATTATTATTATGATTATTATTATTATTATTATTATGATTATGATTATTATTATTATTATTATTATTATTATTATTATTATGATTATGATTATGATTATGATTATGATTATGATTATTATTATTATATGATTATGATTATGATTATTATTATGATTATGATTATTATTATTATTATTATTATGATTATGATTATTATTATTATTATTATGATTATTATTATTATTATGATTATGATTATTATTATTATTATTATTATTATTATTATTTGATTATGATTATTATGATTATGATTATTATTATTATTATTATTATTATTATTATTATTATTATTATGATTATTATGATTATTATGATTATGATTATGATTATGATTATGATTATTATTATTATTATTATTATGATTATGATTATGATTATGATTATGATTATGATTATGATTATTATTATTATTATTATTATTGGCTTAGATACTTCCGTAGAAGTAGCTTCTAGCTCACAAAATATATATACAATTATAAAAATACAATACAATTAGAAGTATGTAATATCAGTCCAAAAATAAATAAAATAAGATTAAATTACATAGACTAAAAAAAAACGCTCAAAATTAACGTATATTCAAAAGTCATGTGCAATATAATATGTGTGAAGAGGCATGATTTACTTAGGAAATGTACTATAGTTAATAGTGTGCAAATATAACAGTATACATGAAATGTGAATGACTCTGTGTGGGCATGACTAATAAAACAATACTCTAGATGAAGGATAATGTTGAATGTCACCGCTTGCACTAAATGCGATTACTTGTCTGTAAATTATTTCTCTTAAGCCATTCAAGCAGTAACAACTAAATAAAAAACTGGAACAATCTGTTCAAACATTATCACCACTTTGGGAAGTACAGTTTCAAATTTTATTGAATTTTCTGCTGAACAAAGAAAATACGGGTTAAAGAAAAATGTTAAACCTACAGTTGACTGTTGAAATCAGTGCAATATGAATAATTTGCTTATATAACAGTTTATTGTAAACTCTGCCTAGAAAGGATTAGCAATGAACAAAAATAAAAAAGGTTCAGCAACAGAGATCCACGCACTTGCCGTTCATACAAAGCCCTCTTGTATATTCTAAAGGGTTTGTATAACTCCGATCACATGTACTCAAAACAAGACACAATAGAAAACTCTTCTTTGTGATTTTGTTACATCAGGGAAAAGTTAATAAACTAAGGTGTCGAACAACTTTGTCTCAACTTATTGCTGTTGTTGTTTTAATTAATTTGCAGTTTACTAAGTGAATTAGTATCGGAACTTACGTCTGAAAATTTGTTCAAATTATGTCTCATAATTTTTATTGCATACATATATAGTGATACAGAGCTCCATTTTTATCTGGGTGGGCATGGGTTCGAATCCAACCACCGGCACTTAATGCGGTCCCACGTTCGGCTTGCTAAAATGTCCACTACTGAAAGGCATGTGTTTGCCGTAAAACATTTAAACTAGTACAAAAAAGGAAAATGATAACATGTGGCTGTATATGCATTAAACTGTCCCTTTGTCCAACAGAGATTGTATTCACGAACTGTTGGGTCACATGCCTCTACTGACGGATCCGGAGTTTTCCGATTTTTCGCAACAAATTGGACTCGCTTCTTTGGGTGCGTCGGATGAAGAAATTGAAAAGTTAGCTACGGTAATTGAATGATTGTAACAATACAATAATAATAATGTGTGCATTTGGCTAAGTCTACAGTTGCTTACAGATGATATATTGTATCTTTATTTTATTTTTGCTACTTGGAATGTTTGATGGGAAACATTTTTCAGTACTGGACATTTTAGCAAAGGCAAACGTGAGTCCGCATTTAGTGCCGGTGCTGGGAATCGAATCCCATAATAATGATAATAATGATAGTAATAATAATAATAATATATTATTATTATTATTACACAAAACCCTTTTGCTTTAGAAATAAGCACGGGGCAATAAGACATCGATTGCAGCAAAACAACAACAACAAAGTCTCATTGACATTGAACATTCTGCGAATCGAAGATTGAGCTTCCTTTCGGCATTCACACAACCCTGTCATTTGTGTAACTCTGTCATCCAGCTACTGTTGTTTGCCGGAATGGCATCCTCTTGTATTGTTTCCGTAGCAGTATACATTTTTTACAGAGGCCAGGTTGCTAACCTTGCGCTCAAACCGTCCTCCTTTATCCACGCTTGAGACTGGCTAGATTGAATCATTTCTAATCCAAACTAGGCGGAGTTAATAATAATAATAATTATTATTATTATACTAGTTTATCATCTTACCCACTTTTACCAATCCTTCATTTTTTCTATTATTCTAATACTTTCTCCATTGCTCATTGCAAGCAAAACGGGCTAACTTAATTATCCAATTTATTAATAATTGCAAATGCGAACGTGGACCCGAATTTAGTGCAGATGCCGACAAAAATTTATCTATTTTTAAGATATTGTTCACTTTATTCCATGCCAAATACATGGAATAGTAAAGCACAAGATCGTGTTGTCTTAAGAATCGGAGTAGCCTAGGGGTACAGCGCTCAAATTTGTACCTTGGTAGGCATGGGTTCGAATCCCACCACCGGCCCACTAAAATGCGGGCCTACGTTTGGCTTCACTAAAATGTCCACTGCTGAAAGATGTTTGTCGTAAAGCATTCAAAGTGATAAACATAAATAGTAAAATAAAAAATCCAATAGTGCAAAAGTGGATTGGTTGCACGTTTTACAATTATTATATTATATTATAAAAAACCTTTTGCTTTAAAAATAAGCATGGGGGCAATAAGAAAACAATTACAGCAAAACTCAGCAACAACAACAAAGTCTCGTTGGCATTGAAGATTCTGCAAATCGAAGATTGAGCTACCTTTCGGATTTTACTCAACCCTGTCATCCAGATACGTGCGATCACTTTCTTACCGTTGTTTACCAGAATAGCGTCTTCTTGATTGTTTCCGTAGCAGTATAAATTTTTCATAGAGACCAGGTTGCTAACCTTGCGTGCTCAAACCCTCCTCCTTTATCCAGGCTTAGGACTGGCTAGATTGAATCATTTCTGATCCAAACTAGGCGGAGTTCGTTTAACAATACATGGCCCAAAATCATTTGTAGAAATTTGAATGTCTTTATCGTTCAATTATTACTACTATTATTAACTTAGGTTATTCAATAGAAGTATATTGGATGTAATTCATTTTATTGTTACTATTTATGTGATAATTTAAAATCCGTCCTATTTTTAACAGCATAGGGTAACGAGATTGTTCCATGTGATTATATATTCAATTTTTGCATTAACGATTGAACTTTTTTCATAATGTGTTAAACCCGTCATGCTGCTTTCACACTTCTTTGACGTCGTTCTAATGCAATGGCGTCCTCTTATTGCCCTTTCACCAATATTTGTTAAAGACAGCCAACAGTGATAACACTAAAATATAAATAACAATCATTCCGTTTCCCCCCTCCTAGGTCTACTGGTTCACTGTCGAATTTGGCTTGTGTCGTGAAGATGGAAACATCAAGGCATTTGGAGCAGGTTTGATGTCGTCTTATGGCGAATTGGAAAATGCCTTCCAAGACAATTCGGTCAAGTTGGACTTCGAACCGCAGAAAACGGCGGTACAAAAATACGACGACGTGGGATATCAACCAATCTACTTCGTCGTCGACTCAATACCGACCATGAAGAGGAAGTTGCTGTAAGTGCACACGTGTGGTGTGGTGTTTGTCAGTGACAAAACATTATTGTGAATATTCGATGTTTACATGTTACATTGATTGTGTTTAGTGAATACGTGAAAAACATGCCCCGTACCGAATTTGCTGTCTACGATCCCATAACACAAAGCGTTACGATGATGACAAAAATGGAATATCGAACACATGTGATCAAACAAATTTCACAGATTGTTCAAGGATCGGAATGGATTTGAATGTTGACTTTGATTCTTACTCCATTCGTCAGTTCAATGTTCCATTTAACTATAGCATCTAAACGTTTATTCATTAAAATGTCGTAATGTTGAACTAATCGTTGTTGTGAATAGTTATTATTTAAAATAAATAAATGTTTCTTTTTTTTTCAAAAAAAGTAATATTTCTATTAAAACCAAGATTAGAAGATATAGGAGTTTAGTGCGTTCAATTCTACGTTATGCATGCGAAACTTGGACTCTCACCCAAGTGGATACACAAAAGCTTGTGTCATTTTGGGCAAAGCTGCTTAAGATCCACATGGTTTCGCTCGTTGTCCTCTATTGAACGCATTCGTTTAATAACTAGTAAAATAGTTCGACCATTCCCAGATATTTGTAAGTCTCTCAACATTTATTGGCCATGTATCTCTAGCACAGTAAAAGAAAGACGATTAAAATGGATTGACCATGTTAAACGTAAATCGCCCAATCATCTAGCTATGGAAGACCATCCATTATCCGGATCGAAAAGAAGGCCAGGCGGCCAACGGAAAATTTGGACGAACATTGTAGCGCGCGAACTCAGACCTTTTATTTATACTAGGCCTCCCACCGTCCAAATAAATTATTTAAATGGGAGTCCGTTTGTTTACCCTATGCATCCAACAGGGATCATTTGAGGGGTTTAACTCGGGATATAATTAAAATTTAATGTCAGCACACCTCAAGTGTCGTTCTTTAAGTACACACTACAAATGTTGACGTTTTAGTAACCGGTGGGGAATGTTTATCCCTGATGATCATGAGGAAAGAAACCCAAATGTTGACATTAACACGGTAGATGATAAAACCAACCAAAGTAAAAAGAATTTTTAAAAATCCTATTGGTCAACCTCCGTGAGTTGGTGCATTCTTCTATCAAAAGGGGATTGTTTAACTTTGAAAAAATATATAAGGTGGAAAAATCAATATTTAGCTAGTACTATACAATTTGTATTGGGTCATCGTGCAAATTTAGTTACACTTTTTGAAACTTTTCCAACTGCCGAGTAATCACTTACACAAAAGGTTATCTGACTCTTATTGGCTTCTTTTTTCGCAACTTTTTCCCATGAGTTGGTTTTATCATCTATCAATAATTCATTTGTAGCATATGACACACTAAATGAATGATGTACATTCATGTGTGATTACTCGTAAGTTGAGGATGGAAAAGTTTTCTAGATGTGTGACCAAATTTGCACGATGACGCAATACAAATCGTATAGTGTGTTATGTAAATATTTATTTTTTCACCTTATATACATTTTAAAGGTCAAACAAGCTCCTTTTGATAGAAGAATGCATCAACGTGCCTCACACTTACTCACGGAGGTTGACCAATAAAAATTTTTAAATTCTTTTTCCCTTGGTTGGTTTTATTATCTACGCATCAGCCCCACAAACTATCATCTTCCTTTACAGCCTTTTCCCCTCTTATAAGAGGTCTCTGTTTCTAGTCCGTTTTATCCATCTAATTCTGTGTCGAACCGATTGTGAAGCACCATGGCCATTCAATAGTTTTGGTGTCCTTCCTGCCGTAAATTCTCCTCCTTTATCCACGTATGGGACTGGCTAAATCGATTCATTTCTGACCCTCTTCCTACTATATAAAGGTGGACTTAAGACAACACAGTTTCAAATTGGCAAATATTCTTATGGTTCTCTTTACACCTGAGCAAGAAGAAGGAGTTGGTGACCCAGTCACCTATTCATTAATTCCAAGTTCGTATAGCAACTCGAATTCCTATACAAATTGAATTTGGAAGGATAAATAAAGTTTCTCAGCTAGAAAATCGTTTCCTTGTGACGACGCCAATGTTCACAGGAATTGACTAGTCGATCTTCCTCGGGGTTGACAGATCCACAATCTTAACTGGCTACACATGGTAAATAGAAACCTTTTAAGCATCTTGGGTGTATGTTAGGACCCATTCACTGGGCGGGAATCAAGTGAAAGCCCAATTATAGCGTTCTGCATTCGGTCCCTGCTGTTATTAGTCTAGATTCCTGTTGGCACCTAGTCCAGAATGCACCACGTGGGAGGAACAATCGGGAATATCACCATCATTGAAATTTGAGAGCATTACTCATTAGCATTTTTAAGTGTAGGTTTGTAAGTCATTTTTTAAACATCATTGATTCAAACCTATTCTTTTGCTAAATCCAGTTTAAAAGAAATTATGGCGTTAATATGAGTAATTAATACATAAGAACGGCCATAATTTAACGTATTAATTTATTAAATTTACTACTTTTATCTCCACCTATATTCTACCGTAAGTTTAGCAACTTATTTTATTTACAAAGCAATTTTATAATAATAATGAAAATGAATATATTATAAAATAAATTAACCATTTTTGGGGAATATTTTACTAATTAAATATTTCACAAAAAACGTTTTCAGCAAGTGAACGCTTAAATGACGTCTGCATTTTGGTGCAAATGGTGGTACTGAAGCCTATACCCTCCCAGTTTTGTGCCTAGAGCGCTGTACAATACTCGCCCACCCTGGCCCCCAAACATAAAAATACTTATTATTATTATTATTATTATTACTATATATTTTGTATAAATTGAAGCAAAACATTATTACAATAACATCAATCTTAATTCGTATCTTGGCTATCAAATGGTAATATAGCGTAAAAACAATGACAAAAAAAAGGTTTTTCGGCAAAAGAATATATCAAATGGCGCTTAGTTATGTAAAAGACGAAGAAGAATGAATCTTTTACTGTGCGTAGATAAAAAATAACCCAACAAAACAAAAATGTAACAACAGTTGTCAGAGTAACCAAAACCGAAAAACAATCACACGACAATTTGTTAAAAAATGAGGTTGACTAAAAATATCACAAAATCGATATGCTGAATATTATGATTTTTTTTTCAAAAAAAATGCCATCAATGGAGTAATAAAAATGAAAAATTGTCAATTGTTTGCTGAGTTGAAGGGGGAAACACACAACTGACGAATGTTAATCGTTTGGCGCGATATCTGGAAATTTTGACACGGCGCTAAGATATGATTCAAGCATCGCAATAGCCTCGTTCGCATCATCGACAAGCTTAATGATTTTATGGGAAAAAGAAAATATTGGAAATAGGTAAAGTTAATTTGTTGAATTATCGAATTCGTACAACACTTCAAACAATCACTTGCCATTATTCTACATGTGAAATAAAGATCGTATGAGCGAAAAATGTACGAAAATAGTACAGTACCTTTGCTAGAAAATGGCATAATTTCAGCTGAAACACTACCAAACATGAAACACTTTCGTAAGTGCTTGCGTCCACTCATTAAAGTTTCAATTCCCAATTATGGTAATATTCCTAATTGCGACATCCACATGGTGAATCCTCGTTACTGCCGGTTTAGTAATTGAGTGATCCATTCCACTAGGGCTTAAACATATAAGTCCTTGCATACTACCAGATTTAATAACCTTGTATGGCACGGTTCGAATATATTTATCAATGGATATTAAAGGGTTTTTATTACATGTCAGATTCACTCGAATAATAAATCCACATTTGGTTTCAGTTAACCAGATACATTGTACAGCTGGTTCATCCTTATTTGGAATCATCAGCAGTTTCAATTCCCGATGATGGTAATATTCCTAATGGCGACATCCTCCAAGACTAACAAAACAGAGGCAGCGGCATAAATGGACTTCCGCCTTGGCGTATCCAGAGTACGTAAAAGGTATCTTAAGGTATACGTATACCATATATAACCGCGAGATTAAGGTTGATAGTCCTAACAAGATGGCAGATGTCCTTATGAATCCTTGCAAATAGTGATGCCATCACAAGGATGCCGTCTATCAACTAAGAAACGTCATTATTCTCCTACATTTGGCATGCTTATAAAACCATCAAAGTTTAATAACCTGTACAAATATAGACATAATGGAAACTAAAAGCGGTACAGCGCTCGACTTGGACCTGGTTGATATGGGTTTGAATCCCGCCACCGGCCTACTCAATGCGGGCCCACGTTCGGCTTCGCTAAAATGTCCACTGTTGAAAGATGTTTCCAGTGATATCAGTTCTCGTATTGGCTTACGGATTAATTGTTCAAAAACTAAAGTGTTGTGCACAAAGTCAAACAATTAGTTGCCCATCAAAATTAGTCAACAAAATATGGATACTGTTGATTACTTTACATAGCTGGGAAGCATCATCGGTAAAGATGGAAAAATCGAAATTGATTTGGAAAAGCAATGTCAGTTTTCTACAGACTCAAATTAATATGGTCATGTTCTTCCATCCGCCTAAAAACAAAACGTTGTACGTACGCATCGATAATCATTCCTACGGCATATATATAGGAGTGAAACGTAGAAGTGAACAGATAAGATTGATCAGATAGTGGATGATTTTTATCGCCGATGTCTTAGAAGTATTTAAAAAATTATCTGGCGCAATCACATTTCAATTGAGATCATGAGAAGAACTGATTCTCATTCACTACATGACATTATTACAATTAGACGAAGTAAATTACTTGGTCAAATTCTAGGTTTACCGCCCGAAAGACCAGCAAGAACGGTTTTGGAAAGGACAATTGTAAGTGGTAAAAGAAAGGTTGGCAGATCAAAGAAAACTTGGCCAGCAACTAGTCGGGAAAATCTAATTGAAATGAATGTTCAGTGGGGGATCAATAAACTGTTTGGTAAAATGTTCAAATACATGAAAAAATTTCGTTGTCTCATGTTCTTTTTTAATTATGGGACTTAGTTGTTTTTTTTGCAGCAATTGTTGTCAAAACATAACAATGCACAATATTTAAACAGGTATTTTTACTTGCAAGTTGTAAATAGAAAAATAAAACCAAATGACATGGATGTATATCAACGTCCTTACTTCGTTTGGATAAAAATATATAAATGCTGCTTGAATTAGTGTGCGCACTTGACGAGGAAACAGATGGGACGCCAGCAAATGGCCAACCGACGTATATACACAAGCGTTGAACAACGGACAGCCTTGGTCATTTAAGCAGTCCCGCTGGTCTGAAAGAGCTTGGCTAATGAGTTTGTTCAATAGTCGCTCGTGATTGGCGGCCTGAATGTTGGGCAAAAAATTGCCAATCACGTCGAACAGCTGTGAACACCAATCAGATCGATGATTGCACTCGACTGGAAAGCAAGCAAGACAGGCATAATTTATTCATTAATTAATACAAGGCTGACAAGGCTGCTTGATTTTTTTGATTGGATTATCTGTACTAACTCGACGCATACATACGTATACCCTAAAATATATTGTAAGTAATCAGGGTGTAGCCATTCACCGAAACAGAAGCCCAGTTATACTGCTATGTACGTGTTGCCTGCTGTGCTCGGAAGCACCTAGTCCCATGATGCATCACGTGGAGATAACAGCCAAGAATATCACCATCACTGGAAATTGAGACTTTGTAAGCGTTACTCAAATCGTCAAGATCATTCGCTTTACGATTGTGCGGGTCATAAAAGTTAATTTGCAGTTTCCGTATGCGTCGTACATGTAATCCCTATTTTTGTTTTGTGCGCATGTGTGTGTGTGTGTTTAGATCATCCGTATCTATTCAATACGCTTGTTGCGACTGCTGTTTCGAATGAGACTGCCGTTTTTGACAAGTTGGTCGATCCAGTTGATTTGCCGTTTGTCTCTGGACGTTTCACCGCAAATATCTCTACGTGCTTTGCACCTACTCGATGTACGTATGTGTGTGTGTGTGTTTTATTTATTGATGCGGTGTGGTTAATTTATCACTGGCAATATGGAATAGGATACACCGTTTTCCATTTGGATGACGTTGATTATAATATTAACTTGTTCCAATTGATACTATCGATTTTGAATATGGCACTTATAAAGCGGAGCCAGAATAATTTTAATTCACATTTTCCAGTTCTCTTCTATTTACTGTCAACGTTTTACTAACACATTTTATCAAAAACATTATTGGACCTCGGTGGACATGGGTTCGAATCCCATCGCCAGCACTAAAATGGGAGCTGACGTTTGGTTTCGCTGATAGATGTTTCTTGTAAAACATTCAAAGTAGCAAACATAAAAAAATAAAATAAATAAATTGTTTAATTTGTCTAATTTTTTACTTTGTACTTTTATTTTGTTTGATGGCACTAATTATATATTATGTAAGTATGTATATGCTGAATGTACCTCTATTGATCAATTAAAGCTCATTATTCAATAAATAATAGATTCACTTGAATAATAAATTTACTAGGTTTTCCAGTCAACCAGGAGCACTGTACAGCTGTTTCATCCTTATTTGGAATCATCAGCAGCGCATACCTTTCAAGTTTTACACACACATGAACTTGAACCCACGCCCTATCTGGTGTCAGGTCAGCGCCAGCGTCCTAGTGAAAGGGTTCTCTCACTTACTAAAGCGGTAGTAACGTAGCAGCATTTGAGGACACTGGGCAATTAGAATTGATCAGATTCACTATAAATAATAAATTTACAGGTCGAAGGTCATCCACCCGTAGCTCAGTGGTTTAAGGCGCTGGCCTGACACCAGATAGGGCGTGGGTTTAAGTTCATGTGTGTGTAAAACTTGAAAGGTATGCGCTGCTGATGATTCCAAATAAGGAAGAAACAGCTGTACAGTGCTCCTGGTTGACTGGAAAACCTAGTAAATTTATTATTCAAGTGAATCTGACGATACTAATATAACATTTCTAAAAACATAATCCCTTAAAAATCCCATTGTTAACTAATAGATTATCAAACATAGAACATACATATAAATATGCGGACTTCCAACTTCATTAGGATCAAATACACAATTACTTTTGAAATTCATTACAACAACAACAACAACAAAGTAACAATGCGCAATCATTAACCTTTACGTTGAACCTCTGATTTTCGACTGCAACTCAGCGAAAGACAAGCATTTGTGTGCTTGGGGAAGCCGTTGGACTTGGAACTCGGGACGTCTTCGTGATGAAATTCCAAAATATGGTTCGATTTGTCAGTAGTTGAGTCGTTGTTTTGACGGTACTCGACATCGTCGCACATCGACGAAGTAGAAACGTTGTGAGTGTCGTTGTGGCAAATGTTCTTAGTCAATTCAAAGTCGCTACTATATATGTGTATGGCAAATAATGAATATAAAATGTA
Source organism: Cardicola forsteri (assembly GCA_025895645.1). NCBI lineage: Eukaryota > Metazoa > Platyhelminthes > Trematoda > Strigeidida > Aporocotylidae > Cardicola > Cardicola forsteri. The sequence goes on along the minus strand of JAKXYG010000079.1, from coordinate 3,412 downwards.
ATAATTAATATATGGCAGTAAAACGTGGAAGCTAATAGAAAAGATTGATAAGATGGTAGATGATTTCCATCGCCGGTATCTTAGACGTATTTTAAAAATTATCTGACGCGATCACATTTCAAATAATGAGATCATGAGAAGAACTGACTCTCGTTTACTCCATGACATCATTACAATTAGACAAAGAAAATTACTTGGTCAAAATGTACGTTTATCGCCCGAAAGACCAGCAAGAACGGTTTTGGAATGGACGGTTGAAAATGGTAAAAGAAAGGTTGGTGGACCACATAAAACTTGGCTAAGAACTATTCAGGAAGATCTAATTGAATGTTTCACGAGGGATCAAACAAAACGTTTGGAAAAATGTTCAAGTACATGGAAAAGTTTTTGCTATCTCATGTTATTTTTGAATTATGGGACTTTGTTGTTGTTGTTTTTTGCTGTAATTGTTATCTTATTGCCTCATGCTTATTTTTGAAGGAAAAGGGTTTTGTAATAATAAACACTAACTCCACCTAGTGAGAGAGAGAGAGAAGGAAATGTAGCAGTCTAATCCGTCCCAAGCTTTGATAAAGGAGAAGAGTTTGTGACAAGGTTAGCATTACTACAGAAACAATAAAAATACGCCATTTGTGAAAATAATAGCAAATAAGTGATAGCACGACTGATATGACAGGGTTGACTGAAAACCAAACGAAAGCTCAATATTCAATGGTACACTGTTACTTTTAAAATACCTGTTAAATGTATGCTTACACTTGCCAGCCAAAGCGGAAGTCCCGATATACCTTTATGCACTAAATCATGTACTGTGTTTGTGTGAGTTGAAGATAAACCATATGGAGGTAATAATCTTGAGAATTTGAGGAATACTTAGTGTATATATATATATAATATATAATATAAATATATATTATTATATTATACAAAACCCTCTTGCTTTAAAAATAAGCATAGGGAAATAAGACAACAATTACAGCAACACAACCACAAGAACAAAGTCTCGTTCGCATTGAAGATTCTGCGCAATGGAAGATTGAGCTTCCTTTCGACTTTTACTCAGCCCTGTCATCTGTGTAACTCTATCATCCAGATACGTGCAATCACTTCTTTGCAGTTGTTTGCCGGAATGGCCAGGTTGCTAACCTTGCACGCTCACACCCTCTTCCTTTATCCAGGTTTGGGACTGACCAGATTAGTCAGCTAAACTATTAAATTTTTGGACAAAATACAGACATTTGACATCTTACTTTGTCACACTGTCAAATGGCAAATCGCATCCATTAATCATCCGCTTATCAATTGTGCTATAAAAATCTTTCACGTTTGTCGGTTCCAAGTCAGCTGCATTACATTCGTTCTGCTCCAGTTCATTCATATAGTCATCGTTGGGACAAGAAGGCGCACCATTGACTGGCGAATCAACATCCACAGAGGTGTCCACATCGAGACTGTCAAACTTCTCGAGCACTGCTTGAGCTTGGGACGATATTTTGACAAATCTAGACAAAGTTCCACGGGCAATCGGAATTTCGGGCCTATTGGTCGATGACAAGGCTTTGGAAAAATTCCACAAGCAACTCAAAAAATGCACATTGCTGGGCAAACAAACTTCGTATCGATTCGAATGAAAATTGGTCAGCTGAGTTGGCTGCTTGGAAAGTGCTGACGATTGGGCAGCCAGAAGAGCATTAATATTCAACTTGGTTTGCATATCCAATCTGAATTATTATATATATTAGTATTATTATACAAAACTCTTTTGCTTTAAAAATAAGCATGGGGCAATAAGATAACAATTACAGCAAAATAACAACAAAGTCTCGTTGGCATTGAACATTCTCCAAATCGAAGATTGAGCTTCCTTTTGGCTTTCATTCAACCCTGTCATCTATCTAACTCTGTCATCCAAATACATGCGATCACTTCTTTGCCGTTGGCTGCCGGAATGGCGTCCTTTTATTGTTTCTGTAGCAATAACTATTTTTTACAGAAGTCAGGTTGCTAAACTTGCGCTCAAACCCTCCTCCTTTACCTAGGCTTGGGATTGGCTAAATTGAATCATTTCTGGTCCAAACTAGACGGAGTTCCAATCTGAATACGCCAACAAAATCATACCATTTTGATTGGCTTACAATTAATGATAATCTGTGATTGGTTAAAGTGACAAGGTCATATCATCATTGTTTGCCAATCATATTGTAAGATATTCTATGTAAGAAATACGCACAATAAACGTACACAGTGTAGTAATCCTTTAATGGTACCAGTCGTTCACTAAAATGAAATCATTCGATTTTAGGTCAATGTAAACCTGATTAACCAAATGACTACATAATGTATTAGCTTATCTCAAAATATCTTTCCATCATATTAAATGTATGTTTGAACAGCGAAAAGCTAACTACTACGTAGCAACTTAGACACAAATGTACAGAATTCATTCATTCATTTCTATTTGTAAGGCATATTAAACAATCGAAGATTTTTGGCTAATGGGCAGTATCCTTGGGACTGTTCGCAAAGATTGAGGAGACCGCCTGATTTTTTATCATAGTTATCTCCCTTCACCCAAGGGATACATTTTAAGTATCCAGGATGTAAGCTTGCAGCCACCCACCGTAGCATTCCCTGTTATTAGTATAGATACATATAGGCACCACGTAAAGGAGGAACAGTCAGCAATATCACCATTACACAAATCCTCACAATCATTAGCAGAATAAGAAATATTATCAAGAAAAACAAGACGTACAATTTTTGACTTGTCAACAAGTCACGATGGGTCCAGGTAAAACACAAGTAGGGCATAAGCTTGTTCAAATTGTCCGAACTTTCGCGGCCATTGTTAATAGACAAAAATGATCGTTTGGGCTGTACAATTGACGATACGGAAGAACCACGCCCAAAACGACAATCGTGCGAAAAGCCGTTATTGTTCGTCCCCAACAATTTGGTCACCTGCGACGGCTGCGAATGGACTGGCGGCGATGTTTTACGATGGCGCATTGACCATTTGCGAGTAAGCCAGTTGCGTGACCTGCTCGACGAGTATCTTTTAGCCAAGTAGCGTGAGGACAGCTGTGGTTGACGCCAAACCATTTCGGCGGGTTTCGAAATGGCTCCAATGTTCAAATGATTTGATGAGTCTAAATGAATTATTAAAAGTGTGTATATATATATATTATATACAATTAAAATGTGCGTAAAAATTCATTACAATTATCAGGTGTACAGTGAAGCAATTTCTTAACACAATTGACTTCTTCAATGGAGACTAAACATGCGTCAATTGGTAAAGTGTAACCTATTAACCAACCAAGTGTTTTGCTAATAGACAGCATTCAAAAATCCTAAGAGTATGCTTTCATTCATATGCTAAGCCTTTATGTGCACTCAATCACAGCTGTAT
>JAKXYG010001030.1:0-141602 GCA_025895645.1 Cardicola forsteri | reverse complement strand
AAATTTATTGTAAAGATTAATATTTTACAGTTAATGTGTATATTTCTAATGCTGAAGGTATAAAAAACATATTTGTATCTAGATGTATTGAAATATTTTTAACCTATAATAATAATAACAATAATAATAATAAAAATAATAATAATAATAATAATAATAATAATAATAATAAGTTAAAACGGGTTATATGATTAAAGTTCAATGTGAAATAATTTAAACGTGCTTCTATTTACATTTTTGTTTATTTTCAAAATTACTCACATGGTTTGACATTTTTACAACACAACAATTAATAAATCATATAAGAATGTGTTTTTTTATTATTGATGTACTATGATGAGTACTCAAATATCACAAATGTTTATTTTGTTATATTTTAACTTTACTCAGTTTAAATTCAATATTATTTGAAAAAAAAGGAAATTAACCAATTAAATGAGAGTTTAAATTTAAAAGTTTTATTTTTAAAAATAATGACATACACTTTTTATTAAATTGGCAGAAATAATTATGACTCCAGGTAAACGCGAGTTTGAATTCCATCACAAGCACTAAATGAGGGCACTTGTATAAGATTTTGACAAATATCCTTGTTGCTAAAAATGGGTGTTGTCATACAACGGTGGAGCAATAAATGTCAGATGCAATACGTCAAAAAAACGTGATCAAACAAAAAAATTTGTAAGGTATTAATTATGCAATTAATGATTCTAATTATTATCATTATTATTATTGTTGTTGTTGTTATTATTATTACAAAACCCTTTTGCTTTAAAATAAGCATCAGGCAACAAAATAACAGTAACGGTAAAAACAACAACAATGTTCCATAATTTAGAAACAGCATGGGACAACAAAATGATTTCATGTAATCGAACATTTTCTGTTTGACATTCACTTTAATTACAAATTTTTCCAAATGGTTTTCATCTAAGTTTTTTGTGGTCTACCTACTCTTCTTGTGCTATTATCAATTCAAAAACATAGTTTTTACTAGTCTTTTGGGCTAGTACTTGTAGAATTTCATCGGGTAATTGTATTTTGTCTAATCGAAGATAGACCTTCTTATCGATTTTTAATTAATCGTGACATCTGACTCGTGCTATCATTATTTTGCCGTTGCTTACCAGAATGGCGTCCTCTCGTTTGTTTCTGCAGCAATGTCGATTGCGTTACAGTAACCAGGTAACTAACAAGGTGTTTAAATTCTCTACCTCTATCCAAGCTTGGAATTGTTGAAATTGGTCTATTATGTAATTTTCTTTAAGCGAATTTTTCTCGTGTATTAACCTATGTAAAAATTGAAAAACGTTCATTATTTGAACAATAGCATTGAATAATGACATTCTTGTGTTGGTACGGGTGTTTACACGAATTGAAAAATAAGATTAAAATTTTGGGCATTTATAATTGATCAGATTTACTATAAATAATAAATTTACAGAGTCTACTTCAACCAACCGCAAGTCAATGGTTAAGGAGCTAGACTGATACCAGATAGAGCATGTGTGTGTGTGTGTAAACTTGGAAGGTATGCTTTGCTGATGATTCCAAATGTAAAATCACTGTACAGTGCGCCCGATTAAGTGTAACTAATTGGATTTATTATTCAAGTGAATTTAACAAATTTAATAAAAATCCTTCAAAACCTATTAATAAATAATAAGCTTGTTATTAATTTATTTGCTCAAATTTATTAAAAATATTATTTGATAGCCAGAAATTATTTTTATCAATTACAATACTAACATTATTATAATATTAATCAAAACTACAATAGAAAAAATAATCAATTAGTAAGGATAAAAGTAAATAAGTGAAAAATTTTAGTTGTTAAGGTTTAGTGTTACTTTGTAATTAATTATTACAATGGCGTTTTTAGAAACAAGCTTTTCGGTAAAATAATACAAATAAAAAGTTCAAAATATTTTTAATTTTATTTTTTTAAATCAATATTTTGGTCAATCGTTAATTGTAAAAATCCAATTTAAAAAACAAATTACTAAAATATTTTCATATCACATGGTGTAAAAATATGAAACAGTAAAAACTTGTATTAAATAAGGAATAATGTTTGATTTGTTTATTATAATAATTAATAATAATAATAATAATAATAATTATTATTATTATTATTATTATTATTATTATTATTATATTAATATTAATATTAATATAATTTCACAAAAGCGAATGTATTCAATTGTATTGATTTTGACAGCAGCTTGTTTATTTACTGTATAAAGCTTTTTGTCACTGTTGTCATAATCTCGTGGCTTTATACTAGTAAGAGCGAAAGGGTTTAATAATAGTAATAATAATAACAATAATAGTAATAATAATGGCAATAATAATAACAGTAATAATAAAAATATTATTATTAACAGCAACAATAATAATAAAAAAAATTAATATTTTATAATAATAATACTAATAATAATAATAATAGTGATAAAATCATCTGACATATAATGTTTTAGTTACTAGTAATCCATTGAAACAAAATTGCAATTATATTTTATTTATAAATTAGTATTGTATCTTTGGCAATTGAATAAGAGTTTTTATTTCAAACAATGCAACTATCAGAGAAGTCGAATTTGGATAACTAGTTTAAATGCAGTAATTTTTTAGGGGTTGTACTACTTAACAAATACAATTAAATCAAATTTCACATTATTAAATAACTGAAGCCAAATCAACCAGATTTAAAATTTATCGATTTACTTTCCAAAATATATATATATATATATATATATATATATATATATATATATATGATCAAATCACAATTTTCAGTTTTATATTGATTGCATTTTTGTGAGCACATACTAACATCTTGCTATCAGTTTTAGCACATATGTGTCTATAGTTGCATCATGCAATTTGTTTTGTGCACACATTGATACACACATAACTTCGTCATACAAAACAATGCAGTGTTATTTCAACAAATAAAATGTTTTAAAACCTTCTTTTCATTGCTGAAAGCAAACGTTTTTTACTGTATTCAAGTTGAATAGACTAAGTGTAATTTCAATTTAAAAGTGTTTTAAAATAAACAAGAGGCAGATTTGATTAAAGAATTAAAAACCGTTTGGCTTAAAAGTAAAAAAAGCGCTACAATTTAATTGCGTTAAAAAATACATAAAATAATTATTTAATGCCCACTTAAAAATATCTTTTTTTATTATATCCTAAACCTGATTCTTTCTCTCCCTATATATAGGCTGTCAAATGGCTACGCTACACTAAATTACCATGATTACATACTAAACATATTTTTATGTCCCATTATGTTTTAATTCGTTAATACATATTTGGAAATTATATATATATATATATATATATATAACTCTAAACGTCTTACGGGAAACATCTTTTAGCAGTAAAAATTTTAGCAAAACTGAACGTAAATCTGTATTTGGTGCCGCTGGTGAGATTCAAACCCATGTCTACCCATATTTAAGTCGAGTGACGTACCGTTAGCCCACCTGGGTACAATGAATAATAATAATAATAATGGTAATGATAAAATTGACGTAGTCATCTGATATTTTGTTGAAATTATTTTTTTGGTATTCGGAATTCGTCTAGTAACTACATATAATCAAAATGGAAATCTAGTTCTACCGTTGTGACCTTCGTTTTCATTCCATCTTATTTCGATCCTTAGGATCATTAACAATTTTATAGCTAGATTTACCAATTCAAGAGTTTCACAATGTAAAAATTGAAAATGGTATAATAGTGAATAAACTGTAATATATTGATTTAAATATTATTTTAATTAACAGGTTTTATTAATTATCCAACTGTTTTGTTTACCCATTGTTTATTTCATTTTGAGTCTGTAGACAATTTGTGTGATTGTATAAATTATATTATTGGCATTTAAAGATATTTTATGTCATAAAAGAAAATAGAATAATAACTTAGCTGTTATTTATTTCAAAACATCAATGAAAATGTATTTGATTTTTGTGCAATACCATCGGTAATTGAGCAAATAGAACAATTGTTTTTTTAATTTTAATTTTCGTCTTTAAAATACACTATTTAGCATTTAAAAAATTACAATGACTGCTTTCAATATTCAAATTTGAATGATTTTAAGCTAAAAGTTTTTAATTGTTTTTAGTATATTTATAAAATGAATTAATAAAAAAATAAAAATAGTAAATTGATTTTTTATCAGTTAATGTAAACCAAGAAACTTGCAGTACTATCTCCGTTTTTATTTTCACTGTACGTAGATCCATTGCAAGTGCCGAAGCCATCACATTTGTTTAAATTTGCAGATAATATGGTCTTGTGTACATTTATTTGAACTAATTTGGACATCTTACAGTATAATGTAACAAGTGTGCCTTATAATGATTCATTCAATGTATAGTAATTTTAATTTTTTTTAAAAATCACATGTCTACTGTATTGACTATATATATATATATATATATATATATATATATATATCAACATATGACATTCTATCTCATTTTGATTCCATTATTTGTACTACTACTTTTTTTTGATTTTTTGATTTTATTATTCTTTATTTTGATGGTAAAAATGTATTTTACGCTGAATGAATTTCTAGTGAGATATTAAAGCTTAATAATAAAACGTAATCCATTTTAATAGCAATTTAGTATATCTAATTTTGGAACAAATTTTTTTCAAATTAATTAATTTTTTACATAGGTCAATAGTTTCATTTAAAACTTTTTAAAACTTTGAGTATTATCAAGTTTTGTAATGTCTAAAACAAGTTAAAGTTTATTTTCAACTACTTATTAATACAGAATGATTCAAATTTGATATAAAAATAAAAATTTCTATTATTATTATTATTATTACTTATTATTATTACTATTATTATTATTATTATTATTATTATTATTATTATTATTATTATTATTATTATTATTATTATTATTATTATTATTATTATTATTATTATTATTATTATTATTATTATTATTATTATTATTATTATTATTATTATTATTATTATTATTAATTATTATTATTGATTTGAATTATTTTTGTGAATAAAACATCTAATCAATTATGTACAATTGAATTGAATGGATTTACAAGCTAAACGAATGTTTATTTTTTTATTAAAAAATTATAAAGATATTGGTTATAACAACTGTGAAGAAAGTAAAGGAAGACATGTATAAAATGCTTAATATTGGATTTTGAGAAAATGTATATAATTGCTAAGTGTGTTTCTAAAATTTACAATAATTCATGTTTTATCCAGTTGTATACAAAGATTTAAATAACTGGGCTTTACCAAAAGTATGACATTTATCTTGTATGATTTTAAAAGATGTTTAAAAAATGTTTTTAACTGTACCTTACAACTTACTATACATTTGAACTGTTAAAACGCTATTGAGCAAAAAATGGACTTTTGTACATTTCATTTTCTACAGCCCAAACTGATGGTTCGTTTTTTCAGAGGGTAGGTTAAAAAATGTGGATAAATGGAAATGATATTCAAAATTAATTAAATTAGTTATTTTTATTTATGAACAAATTGTTGATCAGTAAAATAAAATTTGTTTTGTGGTTTTTAATCATTAATATATTATTTGTTTGAAATAATTAATTTATTAATAATGCAGACATGTAATTTTAAATATATAAATAGTTACTTATAGTTAATAAAAATAATAACACAAAATTATTTTATTTTTAAATTAAAAAGCATACATTTAACCAACCTGGTTATAAAATTATTTTTTTAATAAAAATCACTTTTTTAAGCCGTTATTATCAAATACTTTTTTTAGAAATGTAATTATTTTCAGTAAGTTGTGCAATCTTGTTTAAAGTAATATGAAAACGTATTAATATATTTAGTAAAATGAAATAAATTATTTTTTACTTTTATAAAGTAGATTTAGTATTTAATCGTTTACTAAATATATTGTATACTGTATTGTATAAATTGTTTTTCACTTAAATAAAATAAAATTAACACTTGATATGTAATAGGCACTAAATAATAAATAAAATGCTTAAATTTAATTTATACTATTTAAATAAAATAAGTAGTTAATTAATAAACGTTTAATTTTTGTTTTAATAACTGCTCAAATAATAGGTTGTTAATTAAAATTGTAACGTTACAATATTAGAAATAATAATAATAATAATAAAACTAATAACAGCAACGATATATATATATATATAAATAGTAAACCATATTCATATAGGTTTTCATTTGAAAATAATTTATATAGAACGTTTGCTTGTCTTTTCAATTAATGTTATTATTTAAAAAGAAATTAAAGATATTTGTACTTTAAAATACATAATTAAATTTAATTTACTTGTAAATATTTAAAGATATTTTTGAACAAATTTTAAAATAATACTACTTTACAATGAGTTTTTTCACGATCAGAAAACCTATTTTTTCCAAATTTACTTCAAATAGAGAAGCATGTTCTTGCATAGCATTATTATGGATATTTTTGTTAATATTTTATTCGGTAGTTGAGACTGCTGGTTTCAAATAAAATTCACTTCTTAAAAAATATTACAACGTTTAATTTATATATATAGTTTATTTTACAAACATGTTTAATTAATTTATAAAAAAATTTTTAAAATATTATTCTGCAATTAATAAACTAAAATATTATTAAACTATTTGTTAAACATATGCATAATAATTTCCATTTAGACAAGCAGTCAAAATGCTTATTATAAACTCAAAATTAATTGTTATTCATGCCAACATTCAAAGAAATATTGTACAATAAGTTTGCGAAATTCTAATTATGTGTCAATTATATGTAAAAACTGAAAAATAAAATTATTAGAAAGTTTGTATTTTGTAATAAATTGTACATCTATAAAATCATTATGCGTTTGTTAATACAAGAAAAAAACATATTTATTTTACATTTTTTAAGTTGTTTTACTTTATGTAATATTAAAAATTACTAAGCAAAAATAAATAACAGATGCCAAATAAAATTTCAAGTTGGCAGGACATGATTTGTATCAAATTCTATTCGAGTAATGCAGTAAATATACAGCCAAAATATTTATATTTTATATAATTTACCTATTACGTTTTGAATGTTTTAAGAGAAATAAATATTAACAAACCTGAACGAGAATAAGCATTTACTGCCGAAGGGGGGGGAATGTGAACTGATGCCCATATCCTGCAATTTGCCAACTTTGCCACTCTTTGTGACACCAAGTACCATAGTGCATTGATATAATCAGAAATAAACTAATTTAGGTCAGTCACAAACCTGGATAAAAGAGGAGGGTTTGAGCTCAAGGTTAGCAACCTGGCCTCTCTATTTCTGCAGAAACAAAAATAAAAAAACGCTATTCCGTCAAACAAGTCAAAAAAGTGATAGCACTACCCAAATGACACCGTTGAATGAAAACCAAATAATGGCCCAATCTTCAATTCAACGAATAAAATTAATTAATCAAATTCTACGTTTGCTACCTGAGAACAATTTTAAAGTAGATCATTGATGTTGACATAAAAACTGTCGGCAGACTACAGAAAATCAGAAAAATCTAGTTGAAACAAACAGTTTGGCACAATGTTCGAACAAATGGAATCATTTTGCTGCTCCAAGTTTGTTTTGATTTTGCTGTTATTGTCATTTTGTTGACCCATGCTTTGTATTTTAATGCAGACGGTTCTGTAATAATAGTGCCGGGATGGTCTAGTGCTACAGCGCTCGAATTTGGACCTTGGTGAGCATCGGGGTTCGAATCCCACCACCGGCCCACTAAAATGCGGGCCCACGTTCGGCTTTGCTAAACAATGTCCACTGCTGAAAAATGTTTTTTGTAAAACATTCAAAGTAATAAACATAAAATGAAATAAATAAATAAATAAAATAATAAATACACGTTTAGTAGAACATTTAAGGAATGAAAAAGTAAGTGAAAAAAATAAATTTTAAAAAAACATTATCATAAAACTGTATGAATTTTATTAAATGAATTTTAAAATATGTACTTATAGTTTTTATTGATTGGATGCCAAACTGTTGAAAATGAATAAGCCATTAAAATAAAACGAATATGCCATAGTCGGTTGTAAGAAACATAATTCAAACACTTTTGTTTTAATTGAGAGCAATTAGGTGTCTTCAACTGATTATTAGCAACACATTGTAAATATTTTACAATATTTTAAATCTTTAGTAATTAACTTTATTAGTTTTTGACAAAAAAACATTTTTGATTTTGGGAATTTGAAATAAACAGTATGCAAGTATACTACATACAGTTGATGATAGATATAATTCGAATTTATAAAACAACATAACATTCAAGTTAAAGTTCATTTTTAATTGCTCATCAATACAAAAAATTCAAATTTTAAATAAAAAAAACGACGTAAATGTTTCCACAACTTTGCTCATTTTTAAAATAAACATATTTATTATTATTATTATTAATAATAATAATAATAATATTATTATTATATATACCGACAATTGTGCCTAGTTTGGACCAAAAATTACTCAATCTAGCTAGTCTCAAGCCTGGATAAAGGAGGAGGGTTTAGCCGCACGTTTAGCAACCTGGCCTTTATAAAAAAATTTATACTGTTACGGAAACAATAATGAAACGCCATTCCGGCAAACAACGGCAAAAATGTGATCGCACGTATCTGGATGACATAGTTACACAGATGACAGGGTTGAGTGAGAGCAGAAAGGAAGCTCAATTTTTAATTTACAGAATCTTCAGTGCCAAAAACGTAATTAGCGTTGGAACATGGAATGTGCGCACACGGTTTTGTAGTGGACAATTAGAAGAAGTTCTTTAAGAAATGAAAAAGTACAACTTAGATATTTTGGGTACCAGCGAAATGCGATGAAAAAGACCAAGGTCATTCAAAGAATGGAGAAACATCAATTTTATATTCTGGAGCGTTATTCATCCTTTTCTCTTTTCTTCTTTTTTGAAAAATTATTGCAGTGTTTTTTGCATTGTAATAGGCACTTGTTTTATTATTATTTTTTTATATTTATAATTTTTGCTCGTTTTCTATAATTGTTAACTTCCACTATCTACCTTGATTTTATCTTGATTTCAAATACTTTTTTCTGTGACTAGTCCCCCTTTACCTCACCATCCATTTCATATTTGCCCCAAATCTTACTGATATCATCGATAATTAGAACCGAGTATCAAAAGGAGTTTTACTCCTACTCAACTCGTGTTTTACCCTCGGCGGGCATGGGTTCGAATCCCACCACCGGCCCCACTAAAATGGGGGTCCACGTTCGGCTTCGCTAAAATGTCCACTGCTGAAAGATGTTTCTCGTAAAACATTCAAAGTATCAAACATAAAATAAATAAATAAATAATAAATAAAGAACATTATATTCATGGAGTTGGGATTATGTTGAGTAAAAATGTTGCTAAAACTATGATTGGATGGAAACCCGTGAACGACCGTATCATTTCAGCCAAATTCAACAGCAGATTTGCAAAATCAACAAGTGTGCAAGTCTATGCTCTTACTGTGGCTATTGAAGAGAACCAAAAAGATATCTTTTATGATTAATTACAAAATTTGTTGGATCATGTACCAAGAAGAAACGTCAAAATATTTATCGGTGATTTCAATGCAAAATTAGACAGAGACAGATCTGGCTACTTTTCAAATGTTCGACCACATGGCTATGCTAATAGCATAAATGATTATGATTATAGATTGTTGACGCTAAACAGTCATTATGGAATGAGTGTTGGCAACGCATTGTTTGTTCACAAAAAATATACATAAAACAAATCGGGTTTCTCTCGACGGAAAAACGGCAAACGAGATTGACTACATTTGTATTAACACAAAATGGCCATTTTCAGTGCAAGATGTATGTGTATATCGCTGTGCAGATATTGGTTTCAATCACAATGTTGTTGTTGTTGTTGGAGTATTTCATTTAAAATTAAATACAATAAAAACCACAGAAATTACTTGCATTTTCGTGTGAGAAATTTCACGATTCTATAAAAATTACATTTTAAAATCTTAAAAGGGTAGAAAGGTGTGATAATGAATGGAAATTGTTTGAAAAAACAATTGCAGACTGTGCAGTAAATGTACTGGTTAAAAGATGAAGCTTTATAAAAAACAATTATTATTTTATTTTTATTTATTTCTTTATGTTTATTACTTTGAATGTTTTATGTGACACATCTTTCAGTAGTGGACAGCTTAACGAAGCCAAGGTCCAAATTTGAGCTCTGCAGTTTGATTTATCTCAGAAAGAAAACAAAATTAGAGAGAGATCAATCTGACAATTTTGTTATCTGAAAAATATTCAATATAAAACTTTAGATAAACAGGTTAAAAAAATTTGCTGCAAAGATAAGAATGATAGTTTAGACAGCAGATGCATGGAAGTAAATAAGGCAGCACCACAAATGATTTCAAGACTCTGTATAAAATTATAAATTAACTGTCGCGAGTTACAAAAAACACCGATATTCCAATTTAAGGAATAAACGGTCCTTTACTTCCAACAAATAATGAGCAATCATCTAGATGGATAGAGCATTTTAAAGAAGTAATTAATCAGCCCATGCCATATACCCTCATAGATTTTGATTACGATAAAAATAGGAATGTTATTCAAAATCCGGAAATATATATTGGTGACATTTCTGCAACCAAAATTAGCTATACAATTCAAAAGTTGAAAAACAATAAAGCAGGATGACTTGGTGATATAATTGCAGAAATTTTCAAAAATGGAAGTGACGTGGTAACATGTGAGCTTACCCATATATTTAATGTTATATGGTATAATGAACAAGTTCCAAATGATTGGCAGTAAGAAGTAATCTTTATTCTTCCCAAAAAATTGCAAATATTGGCCCGAAATAACCTTATTGTCTGTTTTTGGTACAGTGTTTAGCAAAGTAATTTTGAACCGTTTAAGTAATGCGGTAGATGAACATCTTTAAGAAGAAGCCGGTTTTTGAAAAGGAAGTAGCTGTATTAACCAAATACTCACTCACCGTAACACTATGGTACAATGTCAAAATTTTCAGCAATCACTTACAGTCAAGTTTATTGATTTTACACAAGCTATTGACAGTGGATATTAAAAATCTTTGTGGAAAATCTTTGCGTTGTACGGAATACAGTTGAAATATGTCAATATTGTGCGTTCGTTACACTGAAATGCAAGTTGTTGTATTCGAACAAGTAGTGATCACATACCTACAGGTTGGAAATTGATTTCATCATAATTAGTCCATGAATAATTTCATTTGTTGCATCAAATAGAACTGTAGTAGATTATTAAATTTGGACTGTGAAAATGATATTGGTCTACTCAGTGAGACTCGAGAAATGATGCAAAATGTGACAACTCGACTCAGTGATATTAGTTCTCGTGTTGGCATACGAATTAGCTGTTCCAAGACAAAGGTGTTTTGCACAATGTCATCAACATTAGTGGACAAAATATTGATACTGTTGATTACTTTACATTTCTGAGAAGCATCATTGGTAAAGATAGAAAAATCGAAATTGGTGTTAAAGTCAAACTTGTAAAGGCAATGTCTTTCGTAGACTCAAATCACTATGGTCATGTTATTACATCCGCTTGAAGACAAAACTTTGTTTGTACGTATCAATAATTATTTCTACAAAAATATGTGGAAGTGAAATGTGGTAACAAACATACAAAATTGATAAGATGACCGATGTTTTTCTTCGTCGGTGTTTTAAAAGTATTTTTGAGATTACCTGGTTTGACTACATGTCAAATGATGAGATTATAAGAAGAACTGACTCCTGTTCATTATGTGACATCACAATTAGATGAATTTTACGCTTAACGCCCCAAAAAACCAGCAAGAACGGCTTTGGAATCGGCAGTTGATGATGGTAAATGAAAGGTTGGTAGACCAAAGAAAACTTGATTAAAAATTATCCAGGAAGATCTAATTAATATTTCATGAGTTTAATTGAAACGTTTTGCGGAATGTTCAGTTGCATGAAAATATTTTGTTGTTTTATGTTTGCTTTGAATTATCGGACTTTGTTGTTGTATTTTGGTACAACTGTTATCTTCTTGCTCTATGCTTACTTTTAAAGCAAAAGGGTTTTGAAATTGTAAATAACAATTAATAGTAATAAACTACACTCTACTAACCATAATTGTAATGTAGGACAAGCAATCGTATTTCATAAATTTTGCTCTAAAACACTCAGAGTAATTTATCACTTCGCTATTTGTTTACTTACTGAAGAATGTATTTCCCACTAAACATTTAATCAATAAAAAGGAAGTTAAGTTTTTACAGAAGGATTATTCCTCAATAAGTGCATATCGTACTAATTTTGCAGTAAAACTGCAAGCGTTGTGAAATTCAATTTAACTTAAACAAAATCAACGAAATTTATGTTTGAGCACGATGTCATAATAAATAGTGCTTTTTGTATTAAAATAACACCCGCAAAAATTTAACAAAACTGTGCACTTTATCAATACAAAAGTGCGTTGTCTGGTCTAGTAAAATGGTGATCAATACTCAAAGATCAATAGCTACCACAACGGTTAACAAATCGGTAATGTTTGGGTCAAGTTTTATGTACGATTCAAAAAAATGTCAACCAATTTGAAACAAAACTGCAAACACCCACACATTAGAAGGTTGACTATTGACACAGACACACAGAAATGCACGCAAACCAACAACCGTTAAATACCAAAACTCAAAGTATTATACACTAAACGTTGGCGTCGTATTGAGCATTACCTACACATGGCTGAACTTAAAGCTATCATTCGAAGTTCCGACATGTCCGAAGAAATGCAGCAAATTGCTGTTGAAATCGCTGTCGAGGCTATGGAACAATTCAATGTAGAAAAGGACATTGCCAAGTATGTTAAGAAGCGTTTCGACAAAGATTTCAATGGACATTGGCATTGTACCGTGGGCAAACAATTTGGCAGTTTTATTACTCATGAAAGTTCCAATTTCATTTATTTCTATATAAAAAATTATTCAATTCAACTTTACAAATGTGGATAAATGGAAATGATATTGAAAACTAATTAAATTAGTTATTTTTATTTATAAACAAATTGTTGATCAATAAAATAGAATTTGTTGTGACTTTTAATTATTAATGTATTGTTTGTTTGAAATAGTCGAGATAATTAGTTTACTGATGATGAAAATATGTAATTTGATCGTATAATTAGTTATTTATAGTTAATAAAAATAGTTACATAATTATTTTATTTTTAAATTAAAAATGCATGCAATTAACTAACCTGGTTATAAAATATTTTTTTATACAAAAATCACTTATTCAATCCGTTGTGATCAAATATTTTATTTAGAAATGTAATTAATTTTAGTGAGTTGTGCAGTCTAGCTTAAAGTAATATAAAAAGGTATTAATATATTTAGTACGATAGAACTAATTTATTATTTATATTATGTTTATTACTTTGAATGTTTTACAAGAAACATCTTTCAGCAGTGGACATTTTAGCGAAGCCGAAAGTGGGCCCTAATTTTAGTGCTGGTGGTGAAATTCGAACTCATGCCCACCGAGGTCCAAATTCGAGAGCTGTATTGCTAGACCACTCCGGCCTGGGTGTTGAAGGATTAGCGTTCAAGTTTAGCTACTTATTATTCGAGTACTTTGGCTTCCTACTAGTTACAGGGTTCAAAACAAGAACACAATGTTAAACCAGAATCAACTATTTCAAATTACACATATCATATGTATAGGGATGGGCTTGTTATCCACTTTACTGGCTATCTGTCACACATTCGTACTTCATTATGATTCTTCCGATGAGTCACATATCGATCGTAATTCGGTGTCGTCCTAACACCTCCCTTTTTTGAAAACGATATAATCGTATTTTTTCTTCTAGGGTTTACTTCGATAAATGTAGACGGGTATCGCTTTCGTGATGATTTGCTTTAAGCTTGTCGTTTGCAATTTGTCTGATTTTTGATCGGCCTTATTGTCAACCCAGCTGTCGAAAAATATTGGACTGCCTTTATACCTCCTAGTATAATCCAGACGTACGTGGTTTGCATATCTTTACTATAGTTAGTTGTCTACTTTTATACTGTACACCACGCGTCCAACGTTTCTAGTTATAATTCCGGATCACTATCTACTATGTAATGGGTCCCACATGGATACACTCATACCGTTAAACAGTTTTTATTTGTGTGGGTTTCATTCTGGTGTCGGTTGAAAAGTTTTGGTTTTTTTTTGCGCATAAAATCCAATGTAGTTTGTAATTTTCTCCCTAAAAATAATTCTGATGGTGATTTGTTTCGCTATATTTCTGCTGGGGTGATTCTGTAATTGCTTAAGATTCGTTGAAGTTACTCTTCGATCCTACCCACTTCTTCATTTTTAAGCATTTGACGCTTAAATGTATTTGATTGAGGATGATATGCAGGAGACTTTATGTGATGTATGCCATTATGAAGGCAATATTGAGCAAATTGAGCAGAAGTAAATTGTAGATCGTTATCGGTTACCAATACTTCAGGCATGCCACACTGAGAAAATAATCTAATCAGTTTTTCTAATACACCCGTAGTTGTCGTATTTTTTATGGAGAATACTTCCGGCCATTAATCAATTAGTAGCAGGTAATATAGTCCGTCAATTGGTCCACCGAAATCGGAATGTACTCGTTCTCGGGGCTTTTGATGAAGGTGACCACGGGGATGGATTTATTTTCCTTGGTAATTTTGCTGTTCATTGACACTGGGTACATTTTTGACACATATTCTCAATTTTGCGATCCATATATGGCCAATATACATAGCTGCGCGCCAGAGCTTTCATTCTTTTGATACCTGGATAACTTGAATGGAACTGATTTTACAATCGAAACAGCAATGACTGTTCTGTCATTGAACAGTAAATAATTGTCTTTTGATGATAATGAAGTCCTTCTTTTGTATAATTCTACAAGATAGCAATCAAAACGTTTTGGCCAGTACATTGATGAATAGTAAATTGCTTTAGTAAGTAAATGATCGTTCTTGGTTTTTTTTTACAAATTTCCGCGAATGTAATTGGAAGAATTGCTATTGAGTTTATTACCGATTGATAAATTTCAGATTCCGTTTTTATCGATGCAATAACTGTTTCAACATACTCACTGGATTTCGGCGAAATTAATCATGATAAAGTATTAACTCGCCTTATTTTGTTCGTTGATGTGACTGCATATGGTACCTGTTCTCTTCCTTTAAATACTGGCGTTACATTTGGACGCGGTTGCAAACGTGTCTGTCTCTTCTACAACAACCAAGATAATTTTCGGTTGATGGTAGTTTCTGAATGTTTTTCGTTTTCTTGAACAGTTCTAATTTTGTTGATTTGACATAGTTCTCTTATCGACATATTTTCAACATCAAATGTTTCTATTAAATCAATGCCAAATCAATCTAAATCTTGTTCACGGACCACATGTAGTTTATAATTGATTGTTTTATCGGTGAATGACAATGAACAACTTGTTACATGCATGAAAGTGATTTTTCCTCCTGACGCGTTTATTGCAGTAGCCGCCGTCGGAAATAGAGGCGGTTTTCCCAATCCGATCCATGTTTTCCTTCAAATTATTAGAGTTCCATTTACTCCAAAATATTGATACTGTTGATTCCTTTACATATCTGGGAAGCATCATTGGTAAAGACGGAAAAACCGAAATTGATATTAAAGCCAGACTTGGTAAGACAATGTCAGTCTTCAATAAACTCAAATCAATATGATCATGTTCTTCCATTCGCCTAAAGACAAAACTTCGTTTGTACGCATCAATAATTATTCCTACGGCAATATATGGGAGTGAAACGTGGAAACGTACGGACAAGATTGATAAGATGGTGGATGTTTTTGATCGCCGGTGTCTTAGAAGTATTTTAAAAATTACTTGGCGCGATCACATTTTAAATGATGAGATCATGAAAAGAACTCTCGTTTACTCCATGACATTATTACAATTAGACGAAGAAAATTACTTGGTCAAATTCTACGTTTTGGAATAGACAATTGTAAATCATAAAAAAGGTTGGCAGACCAAAGAAAACTTGGCTAAGAACTATTCGGGAAGATCTAACTGAAATGAATGTTTTATGGGCACAAGCAAAACTTTTGGCAGAATGTTCAAATACATGGAAAGATTCTGTTGTTTCATGTTCTCTTTAAATTACGAGACTCTGATGTTAATTTTTGCTGTAATTGTTCTCTTATTGCCCCATGCTTATTTTTTAAAGCAAAAGGGTTTTGTAATAATAATAATAAATAATAATTACTCCAATATTAAGATACTTTCTGTCATGGATTGTTTTCACTTTCAGTGATGGGACTGCGTAAACTGTAAAATTGCGTTGATGTGGTTTTTTGAGATTGTTTGTTCCTTCTGATGAAACCGTATTCCATTGATCATCCTTATCTCCAAAATTCTTGCTGAATATATTGTTAAAACGTTTGAACCAAGCTTCAATTGTTGAGCCATTTACTGGATCGAAATTGAATTCAGTAATAGCGTTGATAAGCCTGTCTATGTTTTGAAATTGTAAAGTTACGTTCTCTGAACACGAAGAAATCGTGAATTTTGATGTCATTATTTCTACCAAAAGTAGCTGAGCTGTCTCAAATTGTATTTGCTGTTGTTGATGAATAAATTTTAGTTTTTCTGCAGAAAGTGACATGTTTGATGATCTGAGTGAGTATTTTGTTTGTGAGTAAGTTTCCTGTTGCCAATTTGCTATGCCTGGGTGTTGGGCGGATTAGTGTTTAAGTAAGCTACTTGTTATCTGAGTACTTTGGCTTCCTAATCCACTAGTCCCAGAGTTCAAAACAAGGTTTAGACCAGAATCAAATATTCCAAATTATACTTATCATTTATATAGGGGTGGGCCTGTTATCCACTCCACTGGCTGTCTGTCACACACTAGGCCTTCATTATGATTCGTTCGATGAGTCACTTATTGATTGTGATTTGGTATTGCCCTAACAAAATTATTTTTCATTTGCATAAAGTGGATCCAATACTTAATTGCTTAACAAAAATATTGTATACTATGTTGTACAAAATTAAATCAATACTATAATTCATATAATATGCTCTAAATAATAAATAAAATGTTTAAATTCGGTTTATACTATTTAAATAAAATAAGTAGTTATTCTAAAACGTTTAAATTTTTGTAGTTGATCAACTGAAGCATCTCTAGCAACTATATAGCGTAAAAAAGAAACGTCACTTTAATTATAAAGACTGATCGGTACCCCCCTAGAGAAATCTGACGTTTAGACTACATTTTGTAATTTTTTACGGATATTCGCTACATTCAAGGAAAAGCAAACTAGTAACGGATGCTTTATCAAGAGTAGAGATAAATGCTGTAGAAATAAACAAAATTGATTTTTATAAATTGGCAAAGTTGCAACAAAATGATACTTCCTTACTAGGCAAGACACATCAATCCAGTTGGATTTTAGAAAAAATCAAGACTCTAACCAATAAAACGAAGGTAATATGTGATACTTCTAGGGGATGTCCTCGTCCGTTAGTTCCTCCGAGTTTTCGGCGCAAGGTTTTTGATGTCCTACACAATCTTTTTCACCTCTGAGTAGCACATTCTCAAAAATTAATTAGCGAACGTTATATATGGCCAGAAATATTATTCTATGCCAGAAGTCGTAAGTAAATCGGTACTTTCACTAAGCCGGATGCACGTTTTGATCTTGTACACGTAGATTTGGTAGGACCATTACCCTATTCAAAAGGTCATAGTTGTATTTTGACGTGTAGCAGTACCAATAAAAGATATTACGACGGAGACAGTAGGTGAAGCTTTTGTTGAAAAATGGGTTGCAAATTTTAAATGCTCTTCTATAATTACTGCAGATCGGGGGACGCAATTTGAATCTGAACTTTTTAAACGTCTAACGTTTCTTTTTGGGAACGGAACGTATTCGTACTACGGCTTGCTATCCGCTGCAAATGGCTTAGTCAAACATTTCAACCGATAACTACAATCTGCGCTGAAGGCGGTTGACAATCTATCGTGATCTGAAGCATTGCCCCTAATACTTTTGGGAATTTCTTAATCCAATTAAACCAGACATAGATTTTACCGCTGCAGAGTTAGTTTGTAAGACAACTCTACGCCTACCGGAATACATTTTTTAAGACAGTGATTTGACAACCGAACATCCAGAATCCTACGCCTTTCGCCTATCAGCATTTATGAAAAAACTCCGTCCCATAAGCACCCGAACACAGAACAAGAAAGTTGATCTTCCTCAAGCTTTACAAACATACACGCATGTTTTCGTCCGCGTAGAAAGTATTAATAAGCCACTACAACCAACATATGATGGCCTGTTCAAAGTAATCTCGACAAAAGACAAAATTTGTACAATCTTACGAAACAACAAGACAGAAAGAAGTATCAGCGTCAATCGTTTCAAAGTTAACAAAACGGTTTCAAGGCCAGCTACGCCTTTGATACTCCAAAAAATAAACCAATTAACAATCACACGGCTTTCGAACGTCCTAAGTTGCCCAGGAATAGTAAAACCAACTATCAACCAGAGAGAATTGACACAAGCTACATGCAACAAGTTTGGAAGAGCATGAAAACGAAACGTTCGGTTTTCTAATTGTGCTGTATTAACCAATATTTTTTTGTTTATTTGTTTTAACAATTCGAAATTATTATTTGTTTTCTACGAGGGGGCTGCTGTAAATAAAAATAATTTAACTAATTTTTATTATTATAACAATTAATTTTATTATCATTATGATTATTGTTATTGTTGTTCGTACATTTTGTTTTACTGCATCGAGTTCTCCAGAAGTTTCTTTTAATTTCACTTTTAATTTTTTTATGTACGCGACTAATGGTTACAGTTAATAAACGCTTCCCAGTTTGTTCGGCTTCTGTTTATCTAGTTAGGGTGGACGAATCAAATCTTCAAAGATATAAGCGGTATCAGTACAATTAGCGATTGGGAGTCAGATCATGATCTATATTTGTCAACTCTCTAAAACTCTAAATGCAAGTTGTTATTTAAAATTGTGTCAAATATTTATTTGAAAAAAACATTTGTTTACCAAAATATGTTTGCTACTTTAAATGTTTTACGATAAACATCTTTCAGCAATGGACATTTTAGCGAAGCCAAACGTGGGCCCGCATTTTAGTGCCGGTGATGGGATTCGAACCCCGATGCCCACCAAGGTCCGAAGTCGAGCGCTGTACCGCCAGACCACCTCGGCACATAAATTAAAGATATTCATACTTTAAAATAAATAATTACATTTAGGTTACTCATAATTGTTTAAAGATAATTTTTAACACATTTCAAAATACTGCTGCTGATGAGTATATTATAAATTAACTTTAATTTATACTATTTAAATAAAATAAGTAGTTATTATCTAAAAGCTTAATTTCTATTACTTTATTGATTGATTATTACTTATAATTTATTTATAAACCATAATGATGTCTATTATTGCGTATTTTGATAATACATAATAACGAAAACAACTTTTATAAAATTATTTACTCGTATTAGTTTATGTTATTTAAATATTACTTTTAATCTATAACACAATGAGCGTTTATATTTGTGTGGATTCTGACGATTTTTGTTCAAAAATAGAAACTGTTAAATTAATGAGTTAAACATTTAAATATTTTTAAGAACTTTTGTTACTTATAAGTAATTTGAAAACTCTCATGGGTTTACTTTGTGTGAAATATACTACAATTGCAATTATTTACAATAAGTACAAAGCAAACATTTTTTAAGATAAAAAAATCAATTTTAAATAATAAAATATTCTATTTAAATACAACAAAAATACAGTTTTGTCTTCTGTAGCTGAAATGACTAAAAGTCCTAACAGATAAAATTTGAATAATTAAAAAAATTCTGTTTGAAAAGGCCGCCCCCGGGTGGGATCGAACCACCAACCTTTCGGTTAACAGCCGAACGCGCTAACCGATTGCGCCACGGAGGCACGTGCACCGTCTTAAAAATATTATTTTGAATCCCAGTTACTTTTTAAATATATATTTGTTTACTTTTTTTTATTCAACAATCTTCCAGTTTTATTTAACAATGGGTTTTTAAGGGATCATTTGTTTTTAGAAATGTTATATTAGTACTGTCAGATTCACTTGTGTAATAAATTTACTAGGTTTTCAATTCAACCAGGAGCACTGTACAGCTGTTTCATCCTTATTAGGAATTATCAGCAGCGCATACCTTTCACGTTTTACACACACATGAACTTAAACCCACGCTCTATCTGGTGTCAGGCCAGCGCCTTAAACGACTGAGCTACGGGAGGATAACTTTCGACTTGTAAATTTATTATTTACTGTGAATCTGATCAATTCTAATTGCCCAATGTCCTCAAATGCTGCTACGTTACTACCGGTTTAGCAAGTGAGCCAACCCTTTCACTAGGACTTTACCATATAGGTCCTTGTATACTGCTAGGTTTAATAGCCTATATAGTACGGTTCGGTTATATTTAACAATAGGTTTTTAAAGGATTATTTGTTTTTAGCATTGTTAGAAATGTCTTCTGGTTTGTCAAAATTGCTATAAACCACATGAATACAATTTATTTCAAAACCGCCCCATTACATTTTATAACCTTTAAATGTTTGTTAGACATTTCATACTATACAAGTAAACCTTTTATTTATTGTACTATTACATACGAAAAAAACAGTGTTGACAAGACTCCACATCATCAGTGCTATACTTCTTTACATAGAATTATTGTTCTAAGCAGTGGACGTATTTATATTAGGGTTTATATGTTTAGTACATAATCGTATCAAGGCTTTCCAGAAAGCCCTATTATTAAAATAAATCAAATATAAAAAACGCAAATCTTAAACAAATAAATAAATTTTTTATTGTGGCATATCTTAATACTAATTCGCACAGTACTCACAGTTTGTAGAATCACTTATTTATTTATTTATTTGTACTATGAATATTTGTATATTCGTGCCAATAGTGGGATTTGAATTCATGCCCATCCAGGTCCAAGTCAAGCGCTGTACCGCTAGACCACCCTGGCAATCACACCTTAGCCAGTCCCAAATTTGGTTGAGAAAGGAGAAGGATTTAAGCACAGGATTAGTATCTTTGCATTTGTAAAAAGATATTTATGTGTGTGGTTTACAGTGCTGCCAATGCATATTCAAAAACTATTGTAACCATACTTCCATTTAATTGTTACATTCTTATTCACTTTCATTTCATTTTGATTGGTTGACGTGGCGTCACCTCTTCATTACTTTTTAAATTTATACAGCATATAAGCAATTGACTTCGATAAAAAATAACAAAGTTTCTTTGCTAGTAGACGGCATCTTTGTGACGTTGGCACTGTTTGCAAAAATTGACGATACCGCCTGAATTTTTGTCAGGGTTATTTTCCTTAGCCTAACTTGAAAAGTATCTTAAGGTGTATGCTTGCACCCACCCGCTGTAGCAGAAGCCCAGTTATACTGCTGTGCACTCGGACCCTGCTGTTATTAGTCTAGATGCCTAGGAACATCGAATCCAGGATGGACTACGTGGAGGACAATCAGTCAAGAATATCACCATCGTTGAAAATTGAGACTTTATAAGCATTACTCAAATCCTCAAGTTCCCTATTTATTTACACACATATTAGCATGTACATAATTATTTAATTGACTGCTAAATCGTGTTGTTTGTGAGAACGTGCTCACACACACGCACACACACATAGCAATATTCTCTAAACGATCATCAACTGATGACGCAACTCGCAGAGCACTTTGTGTGTTACGCCTTTCAGTGAATGTCGCTGTTTTCTTGTGTCCTCTTTTGATGCAATCAAGCACTGTACTACAATCTATGCATATTAGAATAACAAATAATGACACAAAAACGTAGGAAGTTATTTTGCTACAACTGGTACAAATAAAACAAAAAGGAAAGTAAGTATCAATTGATTGAACAGTATAGAACGATAGCTACTTGAGCAATCCAACGTACTACGAATAAAAAACACTTGCCTATTTAAACAATAAATGTAATGTTTCAAACAATAAATAATAGCCTTATTTTATGGTTTTAATTATTCAGTAGAATTGTAACCGATTTCCATTTTAAATAACTTCAAAGTCTTTTTTAACATATTTTCCTTGTTGCTCGCATTTAAAAAAAAAATCGTGTTTAAATGTTTAATTACTACTACTACTACTACTACTACTACTACTACTACTACTACTACTACTACTACTACTACTACTACTACTACTACTACTACTACTACTACTACTACTACTACTACTACTACTACTACTACTACTACTACTACTACTACTACTACTACTACTACTACTACTACTACTACTACTACTACTACTACTACTACTACTACTACTACTATTATTATTATTATTATTATTATTACTATTATTACGTTACTACTACTTTGATACCTCACTAGGGATACATTCAGTACAAAAATACATTTTCACCATTAATCAAAAAATAATAAAATTACAGCTCAAATAGTAGTACAAATAATAGGTACAAAATCATTTAATAGACAGTGAATATAAATATAGGCAACACTACCATGTTGATAATAATAATAATTCAAAATCACTATACTTTGAATGAGAGCATAATACAACGCAAGATTATTCCATATGATTGTACATTTTAAATCTTCAATGTCATTGCAATCATGCTGCTCATGATTTTTTTACTGTAATTTACTACAATGTACCGGGGTGGTCGAGCGGTACAGCATTGGGGCTCGAATCCTCCTACCGGCCCCTCAAAATAAGGGCCCACGTGTTCGGATTAGCTAAATGTCACCTGCTGAAAGGCATACTTCCCGTCAAAATATTCAAAGTAGTAAAAATAAAAAATGGTGTCTTTTCGTTGTTTTTTTACAAAGACCAAATTGTTCATCTTGAGCACAGACTGTCCTTTTTTCCCAACCGACCTGAACACCGGCAACAATGAAGTTCGACTGAAATTGACTAACGTTAAATCTAGTTGGTTTGACGTATTAAAACTTTAAACTGTAAGATTGTCGAAGCCTGATTACAAGGCGTTGATTAGAAAATTGAATGTCCATTGTTCAATCAGTATGGCGACATGAATCTTACCAAGGTTCCGTTTGAAATGGTACGTTGTCGATGAAATGTGTTCAACTTAAATGACAAAGAATTTGTATAATTACAAGTTGCAATGCTAATAAAACAAATTGTTTTTTCAAGTTACTAATTAAATTCCATTCTGTTTTGTCCATTTTGATGCCATAATAAAAACGCCCACGTTTATTTAATCAACCCACCCACCCTAGAAGGCTCCAACAGGTTGTTTTACTTTATTTAGGTCATTAATACACGTGTCTTTTATGCATATTTTGAACAAGTATTTATTAGTACCTGAAATCAACACATAGGTAAGCCTATTGTTTATATTTAGATTATCACAGTTTTGGGAAAATGAAATTATGCTAAATATTCTTTGTACAAGGATCTGACATACATAATTACCAACACAGATTCATCAATTATTATTATTATTATTATTATTATTATTATTATTATTATAGCTATGTATAAGTACATTCAATATAATTGAATATACAAATTATTTATCATGCTGGCATGGAAAAAATAGAACGCATACTAATTTAAAGTAATACAATTCTTATCAAAAAACACCATTATTTTAACGTTGGATCTTACTGTTTTACAAGAAGCACATATTTCATTAAGTGGCGACGATTAGCAAAAAGCAAACGAGTGCTTGCATTTGACACTCAAACCCGACACAAACGCAGTTTGGAGTTTAGCGGTCTACTAACTCTACTACACTGGCAGAGTAACACTGTCATCAACATTCAATCACTTAAACTAAAATTCTTTTTAAATTTTTTAGTTTTTAGAAAATTATCCAAAAACAAGTAGTACGTTTTGAATTGATGACGTTTTCAGGCTGGTTCTTTTACTTTTAGGTACAATTGAGTAGCTTGTTTGTTTATTTTATTGATGGTAATACATTTGACGTGGCAGTTTTTGAAAACATGCGCTTATTTATTTATTATTTTATTTTATTTTATGTTTGCTACTTTGAATGTTTTACGAGAAATGCATCTTTCAGCAGTGGGGACATTTTAGCAAAGTCGAACGTGGACCCGCATTTTAGTTCCGGTGATGGGATTCGAACCCCCATGCCCACCGAAGCCCGAATTCGAGCGCTGTACCGCTAGACCACCACGGCATTACTTGAATGTTCAACTCTAGAGTTATTCACAAAACACTTTTTTACATTTTTAACACAAATAACTTTTGAGTCAATAAATCATTTATTTTGTCACTATAACTTTTTACTTCCAACTGGGAAGTCAACCACACAATCTAAATAATAATAATAATAATAATAATAATAATAATAATAATAATAATAATAATAATAATAATAATAATAATAATAATAATAATAATAATAATAATAATGATAATAAATAATAATAATAATGGTGATAATAATGATGAATGAACATGAATGAATTTCACCACGTGATTTGTGTTATTATACGGGGTTTGAATTTTCTAATCCAATATTGTAGCGTATTTTTAGTAAAAAATTAATACTTTTATTCAGTATTCGTAATGTTGTATATCAGTGATTTATTACTTCAGCTAACATTTAATAAGTAGGATCTTTCTTCCTTTATACAACTGTGTAATATTTTATACAATACAAAATTATAATTCCCATCACTTTTACAAAAAGTAACGTGACGTATACTTTTTATACACTTTTTCTTTCCTTATTATTTCAAATTTCATTGCCTCAATTTTATGACAAGTGGATGTTTGTAGTAATAAAGCTTGTATAATCTTATCATCCTAACTTTGACCAATAGAAAACGTTTCAGTGTGGGTAGAAAAATATTGAGTAGTGCACCTAGTGTAGACTAGACCCAATACAAAAATCAATAGTCCTATGTAGCACCAGCTAAGTATTGATTTTTCAAAATATTGACAGTATGAAATGAAATGGATAGAATTCGAACTTATCTCTACATTGTGAACTAATAACAATTGCGTAGTAGATTCTGGTATTGGTCAGATTTTGTCACAGTCAAATTACATTGTAAGCCAATTACACTTACCAGTTCATCTAGATAAGTCATCGCATAGACTACTGGGTTAAAGTATACAGTACAGGCCCTATATAGTGAAAGGGATTACTCACTTCCATGTTAGCGCCGTAGTAACATAGCAGCATTTGAGGACACTGGGCAATTCGCATTGATTAGATTCACTATAAATAATAAATTTACAGGATCAGTTTTGATTACCCGTAGATCAGTGATTAAGGCTTCGACCTCACACCAGATATGGCGTAAGTTTAAAATCGTTTACTGATAATTCCAAACAAGGATTAAAAAGTTGTATAATTCTCCTGATTCACCAAAACCGAGTAGATTTATTATTTAAGTAAATCTGATAATTCTAATAGTTCATCCCCATAACAAACATTTCTAATTGAATGAACAGAAATCAACATTTACGCACATGCTTTATGTTACGTCATTCACTACAAGTTAATTTGAACAAGATGTTAATCATTGTTATAAATATTTCGATCTGTTTATATCCACATAGTGAAATCTATTTGGTATGTACAAAAATAATTTGTAACTTCTTTAAACTTGGTTTGTTCATTAGCCATTGGGTGTATTTATATAATGATAAGTGTTAACTTCAAATTTAGTACATTCGTATATTCTTCTTCTTTTGCAATTTATCCTTTTTTTATGTGAGAGGTTGTTGTTTCTCCATTTGGTTCTGCGTCAAACCAACTTAAATTATTATAACCAATAATATTGGCATCGGTTCTTTTACTGAAGGATGTCCTTCTCTTGGGCTAAGGGAGATAATCTTGACAAAAAAATCAGGCGGCCTAGTCAATCTTTGCGAACAGTGACGACGTCACACGGATGCCGTCTACCAGCCAAGAAACGTTGTTATTCTTCTACGTTTGTTACGCTTATCAAGCTATCGAAGTCGATCGTTTTATGTCTTATAAATATGGAAAATAATGAAGAATTGATCACGTCACTAACCAAAATGACACACTACACTATATTGTTGCTAATTATTGTTAATATCGGCTTCAATGCTTTAGAACAAAGAACAATTCAACACAAATGTAACATTGCATGTTGAAAACCTGCGAAATTAAACATTTAACAAAAACATTATCTCTTGTTTAAGTTTACAAAACAGTTGCAAAATTTAAATTTATAGTTTAAAAGCCAACATTTTAAGCCGAAGCGTTGAAGCGCTAGGTTTGAATCTTACCACCGACAGTTAATGCCGGCCCCCATTTGCATCTGCTAAATGTATATTTCCATAAAGCATTCAAACAATAATAAAAATTTTATTGCTATTATACATTTTTCTTTATTTTTTAATCATTAAAAATTATTATTTAATACTTAACTCCTCCGTAGTCGGTTACAAACCCGACTAAAGAAAGAAAAAGACTAGAACTCATAGTTAATAGAATAAGATTTTTTACTATTATTGATAAAAATGCAACAAGGGTATCCCATTCAGGCAATTTAAAACATAACACAGTTGAGTAGATGTTTGAAAAAGTACAATTTTATTAAGCAATTTTTTTAACGCTAAAAATGTAATGTACAATTACATAAAATAAGCTTGCTACCTTATGTTCTTTAGAGCAAAATGGTTTAGTAATAATAACAATAATAATAATAATAATAATAATAATAATAATAATAATAATAATAATAATAATAATAATAATAATAATAATAATAATAATAATAATAATAATAATAATAATAATAATAATAATAATAATAATAATAATAATAATAATAATAATAATAATAATAATAATAATAATAATAATAATAATAATAATAATAATAATAATCTAGTGCCTTCACTGCAGATGTAGTAGTAAATGAAAGTTTAAATCCTTATATTCCTGTAATAGGACATTGATTGACAAATTTGTAATCTTAAATCTGTCCATATTGTTTACAATAGATTATGTTTGTACAAAATGTTTTCTTTGTTACTTTAGCAATGAATTTTTTACAAAGACAAACCTACGCAAGAATGCTCCTAAATTTATGAGATGCGTTTAGCTTAGTTACTATTATTATTATTATTATTATTATTATTATTATTATTATTATTATTATTATTATTATTATTATTATTATTATTATTATTATTATTATTATTATTATTATTATTATTATTATTATTATTATTATTATTATTATTATTATTATTATTATTATTATTATTATTATTATTATTATTATTATTATTATTATTATTATTATTATTATTATTATTATTATTATTATTATTATTATTATTATCATTATTATCACTATCATTATTATCATTATTATATTATTATTGACTCAAAAGTTATTTGTGTTAAAAATGTAAAAAAGTGTTTTGTGAATAACTCTAGAGTTGAACATTCAAGTATTATTATTATTATTATTAATGTAACAGTCACTATAAAAACTTTACATTTATCAATATAACCTATACTGATTGATCAATAAATCTGTGACTTGTAACGTAACTACTAGTGAGTAGTATGTACGTATAGTTTGAGTTTTTCCCCTATAACGTAGCCAAGTTCCGTTAAGATTGGAAGTGGCTTTGAGTTCAAGCTTAGCAACTTGGTCTCTGTAAAAAATATTGCTAAAGAAGCAACAAGAGGTCACAATTTTATTAAACTACGATGTCGATGTTCAGCAAAAGCTGAATAAAATTTCAATCTTCTACACGCACGATTTTTAAATCCAAAAAGATTAATATATAATTATATGGAACGATCTTGTTGCCCCACGATCTTGAGAATGAAAGGATGTTGACCTAAAAAATAAAAAATTGTTAGTGGTAAAAACAGTAATTGATATAGTAGTATTAATAGTAGTAGATTAAATTAATAATTAATTTATATGTCCGTGAATTTGTTAAATATATTTTTTATAATGCATGGTAACATTTTACTTGTGTATTTTGCACAGAATTGTACAGTTTTTATAACCATTAATAATGGCTAAACATAACTTAACAGATCAAACCCAAAACTAACTAGTTATGGTAATATACGCCCTATAGCATACATTATAAATATTTAAAAAAAATTTGAAATGGGTGTGTAATAGTAATGTTTTTACTCTCTATGTAACAATACATTTAATTTTATTTATTTTTAGATTAAAAAGTACTTTTTAATAAACATCAAAGTCAATTTTTATTAAATATAATCAAACGGTTTAGTTACAGTTTAGTAGACATTTTAATTATTTATATGAATAAAAAATAAAATATGTACACAATATACAATAAAATAAAACAAACATCCAAATAATAAAACATAAATGCAAAAGTTGAAGAGAATTTAACAAAAACGCAAAAGAGACAGGCATTGCCGAGACTCGAACTCGGGTCGCTGGATTCAAAGTCCAGAGTGCTAACCACTACACCACAGCGCCACGGGTGCACTATTTAAAATTATTCATAATAATACTTTTGCACATATTTTTTTTGCATAATAGAATTAAATTGATTAAGTTACATGGAAGATGAGGAAATGACTATTATTTACAGCACCAGTGTGCTCATGCCTATACTAAATAACCTTTGACCTAGCCCATCATTATATGACTGATTTATAAAGAACTTATATGTTTTTAGTTATAGATTTAATGCTGAATGTATCTCTATTAAAGCTTAATAATAATTATAAACAACTTTCTAAATCAGTTAAAACAATCAAATAGTACTTGGTTATTAATAGTTTTTATTTATTTTAAACATCATATTGACAAAATAAATACGCACATTTAATAAAAACGTGCTTTCGTTTTTTCTTGTTTTTTTTTCATTTTGCTAGTTGATATTGGGATACTTCAATCTTTATTCGATTAGTCATATAATATGACAACTGTGTATTAGGTTTTTAACAAAAACATCAAGTCTATCATATTAACTAAAACACTGTAAAGTACATCATTGAAAAAACAAACTCTTGTCTTCATGTGTGCGTACAAATAGAAACAATGAATTTATTTTGATAATTAAAATTATATCAACACATTAAAAGTTTTACCAAAAGGTTTAATTAAAAACTCTTCTTAATATGACTACTTTTGTTAAAAAAACATATTAGGACATTGTAATTTTATAGAACTTGCTTTCCATTTACAGCTAGCACTGTTATCAAAAGTTTTAATAACAACGTTTGTTTAATATTAACATCAGATTACCAAAATTATTTAATAGTCAAGATGATTCCAATTGGTTCGATGTCATACCATAATGAAGAAAAGTGACTACATGCAGCGACCCTCTATGAAGGAGGGATAAACAGTAAAAAAATAAGAGGAATTGCTTGCTTGGTTAGTAAAATACGAATAGTGATAATGGAAGAGTTTTCTATGCATATTTCGCCTAACAATACAATTGAACTGTTGATATTTGTCAATAACTAATAATAATAATAATAATAATAATAATAATAATAATAATAATAATAATAATAATAATAATAATAATAAATAATAATAATAATAATAATAATAATAATAATAATAATAATAATAACAATAACAATAACAATAACAATAATACTTATTATTATTATAACAATAATAATAGTAATAATAATAGTAATAATAATAACAATAATAATAATTATTATTATAACAGTAGTAATAACAATAGTAATAGTAATAATAGTAATAATAATATTATCAATAATAATAATAATACTTATTATTATTACAACAATAATAACAGTAATAATAATAGTAATAATAATAGTAATAATAATAATAATAACAATTATAATAACAATAATAATAACAGTAGTAATAACAATAGTAATAATAATAATAGTAATAACTATTATAATAATAGTAATAATAATAAAAATAATAATAATAATAATAATAGTATTGATTGAATGTTTTATAAGAAACATTTTTCAGCAAGTGTGCATGTTAACGAGGTTGTACCAATTGTCCATCACGACAATAATAATTTTACTTATACTTGTTTTATAACTCAGTCTACAGAAGATCGGAAATAAACATCATTGTTAACTCCTCCAAGAAACAATTAGAAATGAACCAATCTAGCCAGTCTTATGCATAAAGAAAGGAGGCCGGTTTGAGCCCAAAGTTAGAAACCTGGCCTCTGTAAAAGAACCTCTATTGCTACAGGGACAATAAGACGACGTCATACCGGCAAAAAAGTGATAACACAATCCAAATAAAAGAGTCGAGTAAAAGCTTCATCTTTGATTGAAAAATGTTTTGTTCAACTACTTCTACATTTACCGCCCGATAGACCAGCAAAAACGGTTTTGGAATAAACAATTGATAATGGCAAAAGAAAGGTTGGCGTAGACCACAGAAGACTTGGCCAAAAATCATTCGGGAAGATGTGATACATGTCTCATGGGGGATAGTCTAGTGGTACAGCGCTCGACGTGGACTTGAGTAGACATCGGGGTTTGAATTCATTCATTTCATTTCATTCATTTTTCTTTTGGTTGGTGACGTGGTTGCCTCTTCATTATTTCCCATATTTATACGGCATTCAAAACGATTGACTTCGATGGCTTGATAAGTCTAACAAACGTAAAAGAATAACAAAGTTTCTTGGCTGGTAGACGGCATCCTTGTGACGTCGCCACTGTTCGCAAAGATTGACGAGGTTGCCTGATTTTTTGTAAGGGTTATCTCCCTTAGCCCAAGGGCTACATATGGTATACGTATACCTTATGATACCTTTTAGGTATCCAGGGTGTATGTTCGCACCCACTCGCCGTGGCGGAAGCCCATTTATACCGCTGTGCACTCAGACCCTGTTGTTATTAGTCTACATATCTATAGTCACCTAATCCAGAATGCACCACGTGGAGGACGAGCAGTCAGGGATATCACGATCATTAAAAATTAAGACTTTATAGGCATTACTCAAATCCTCAGGATTATTGGCATTCAAATCATTTGAATCCCATCACCGGCACTAAATGCGGGCCCACGTTCGTAAATAAAATAAATTATGAGACTTTGTTATTATTATGATTATTATTATTATTATTATTATTATTATTATTATTATTTAGCAGTGGACATTTTAGCAAAATCGAACGTGGGTTCACATTTAGTGCCGGTGGTGGGATTCGAATCCATGTCCACTTATGTCCAAATCGAGCGCTATACCGCTGTCTACCGCTAGATCACCCCGACATGAAAAAGAAATGACTGTAGACTTCTCCACTATAAAAAAAACTACACGTCCAAGCGAGCCCGATTAGGGATCGTTGCAGGCTTCAACGTGCCGAGGTGCAATGGCTAGTCTCCACCTGGTACCAAAGCATTCGTAATCACCCTGGTCCAGGCGCCAACTAAGTCCTATTTGCCATAATCACTATTCAATTAAAATGGCATTATATACCCACCCATACAAGTCACGCATAATTGATGTATATTGTCTTTCACACAGATGTCATATATAGTCCATTTTTTAATCCAAACAACTCATTTCTCTTATTCAAAACGCATGTCGTACAATTGTATTTAAACATGAGTAAAGTATGTGTGTTTACTACATTTGCTGCTTTTCGTCTTTTAATTACAGCCAGTTTTACTATTTGTAATTCTATCCATTATTGTGTGTTTTTTATTACTTTTACCGAAGGTAAGCTTATAACTAACTGTAGCAATAAACAATAATCAGTCGCAGATCACTAGTTTTATGCTAAGTTTTATTTTTGAATGTATAAACGAAAAGCATATTTCAGTTAATGGGCATGTAGTGAAGCTCCGCAGCATCTAGTACCAGTGGTGGAACTCAAACTTATGCCCATCAGGTTAACAGGTCTACAAGTGCTTTAGCCACTTCCAACACTCACCGGTTATTAACTTTAATAATAATACAACCTTCAATCAACGTTGTAAGTAAACATATACTTTTCTGTCAGTAGTACATTTGCAATTGAAATCACCAAAACCTCCCAATTGAGATTTGTCGGCTACGTGGAACCAACTGCACTACTTGCCAAGCTGTTGGATTATTCATGTCGGTTAGAGCAAACAATGGCCACAAAACTGAACAGTTCTATCTTAGTTTGGAGTTGTTGCTAATAAAACATTTCCAATTCACTGAAATACTGGCCAATCTACTTTCATTATAATTTTCTTCAAAAAAGATAGAGGCAACAAGACTGTTCTATTCTAAATTAAAGGTAGGGCATATCGAAAGTTGAACTTTTTTCCAATTTTTATACTCAATCCTATAATCGGAATTGTAGTTCTACTTCTTTGTAGTAGTTTGTTGTAGTGGCATTTTTTGTTGTTGAATCGTCAGTCATCAAAGTATAATTTTATCAATATTTATTTTCTGTTTTTTATCGAAAATAATGTATTTACATAGGTACAATTGTTGGACACTTCCATTTTCTCAACATGGATTGATGTATAATTGTTGATAGCAAAGTTAAAATATTTGACAAAAAAAATACATTTTTCAACACGTGGACATTGGGCAAAGACTTAGACAACGGCCGGCATTAATAACTGACTCAAATCCATATCGATCCAGCGATATGTTTAGCACCGTGTGCATTCATTGTTGTTCACAACGTCGTCAGCTATTCATTATTTCTACATGTGTACAACACATTAAACTTGGATGGCTTGATGAGCGTAATCAATGTAGGAGAATAACGAAGTTTCTTGGCTAATAGACGGCATCCTTGTAACGACGCCGCTGTTCGCAAAGATTGACAAAGTCGACTGATTTTCTTTGTTACATTCATCTCTTTTAGCCCAACAGCTCAACACACGGTATACGTTTACCTTAATATGAGTGAATGTTTGCAGTCATTGGCCAAAGAGGAAGCCCAGTTATATTGCTGTGAAGTTGATTTTTGCCGTGTTAATCGGAGTGCTTAAGTACACCTACAGTCTAGGATGCATTACAGGGAGGTAACAGTTAAGAGTATCACCATCATTGAAAATGGCAATTTTATAAGTGTATATCATAATCGTACCATTAAATTCTATTTATCAAAAATAAAACAGAATATTATGTAGTATATTTTTATAAATTCCACATAAACCAGCATATTTGATAGTGTTTTGGTTGAATTGTTTCATTTTTTGTAGATGCGGGCTAAAAAACAATCGACATAATTAAAAAGTGGGTCATGATTATTACAAAATGATACATTGAATGTTAAATACTATACTTACAAATGGCACAATTATGTGAAATAAAAATGCTCTTAGTGCTAGAAGTAATTGTTGGCATTAAAATTCGTTGCTAGAGTAATATCGAAGTGGTTTTAGATGGACATACCACCACCTGTATTAAATTAGGGCTGCCGTTTGGTTTTGCTAAATCTCCGCCCGCCGACAAATGTATTGCATTGTATTATACAAAACCCTTTTGCTTTAAAAATAAGCATGGGGCAATAAGATAACAATTACAGCAAAACAACAACAACAACAAAGGCTCGTTGACATTGAAGATTCTGCAAATCGAAGATTGAGCTTCTTTTCGGCTTTTACTCAACCCTGTTATCTGTACCACTTTGTCATCTAGATACGTGCAATCACTTCTTTGCCGTTGTTTACCGGAATGGCGTCATCCTCTTGCATTGTTTCCGTAGCAGTATAAATTTTTTACACAGGCCAAGTTGCTAACCTTGAGCTCTCAAACCCTCATCCTTTATCCAGGCTTGGGACTGACTATAAATTGAATCATTTTTAATCCAAACTAGGCGGAGTTGTAATAATAAATATTCTTAGCAATTGGGTATTTAGTAAAACAAAAAATAGAGCCACCTTTTGGTGCCAACGGTACAATTCAAACCAATGCCCAGCCAGTTTTAAGTCTAGCGCTCTAGTCAGTCCAGTACAATCCTTGACAAAAGTTAAGTCAAAAACACTTCAACAAACGTCCATAGGAGCCGCAAAAGACGCACAGCTAATTGATTTAGTAAGTAAATAGAGTGGAAAAAGTTCAATCATTAAAACTTCATTTCCAAATCAACAACTTAACGGATTGAAGCGCATTTCAATAATTGGTAACGCAACAGTGTAAACTTGTTGTTAATTCCGTTTTCAAAGGATTCCCCTCTTTACACTCTACAATTGTTGTACATACACTCAGTAATAGCACTTGTAAACAAATAGGACATAACCACGTAATCGAACAACAGTTGTTGTGGCTCCGTTACAATTACTTTTCCAATCTAACCATATCAAAGAATTAAAAGTACACGATTCCTACTTTGAAATAAAGAAAATTGAGTTAATGGTGCAGACATTTGTTCTAAATTTTTGTCATTTATTGGATGTCTGCGTATACACAAAACATCAATTGAGTTTTATTTCAACTTAACAAGTATCAAACTTGAACAAAATTAAAATCTCACAACGTATAAATCAATTACCAGTTTCTTAAACAAGACTAAAAATAAAGTTGCGTTTGCCAATCTATGAAAAACTCAAACCAATATGGTCATGTTCTTCTATTCGCTCTTTATAGGCATCAATTTTTTATCGTCGGTATCTTGGACATATTTTAAAGATTACCGTGCGTGATAACATTTCAAACAATAAGCTTGTGACAAAAACTGACTCTTGTACACTACATTAAAATTGGACAAAGAAAATTACTTGGTCACATTCCACGTTTACCGAAAAACAAACAAGAACGGTTTTGGTCAGGGCAATTGAGAATAGCAAAACAAAGATTGGCAAACCACAAAAATGGTGGCTAATAACCATTCAGGAAGATCCAATTGAAACAAATAGCGCGTGGGATTAGACAAAGATTTTGGCAAAATGTTCAAACACATGGATTCATTTTTTAAAATGCTTATTACTTTGACTGTTTTGACGGGACATGCATCTTTCGGCAGTGGATATTTTAGCGAAGCTGAACGTGGGCCCGCATTTTAGTACCGGTAATGCGATTCGAACCCAAGCCCACCCAGATCCACTAGACCACCCCATGCTTTTTAAAGTAAATGAGTTTGGTAAATTGTGAAATAAAATCGTAACAAACCAACTGAATAAATCAGTTAGTCAAACTGTTTAAGCTTATACTTCTATTATGTAACGAATATCATTCTACCAATTTTTTAAAATACACATGATTTTGTATTTTTAAAATAAATAAATATATTTACACATAATTTGTCCAAAACATGTTTTTTTAATTTTCGATAATAATAAATACTGATTCTATGTGATATCCAACCCTTTAATTATTACAAAAATATATAATTTGCTTACAAAATAAATTAATTTAAAAAAATTATTGAATTGTAAATTGAAAAAAAATGTTCAAAAATAGGCTTTTACGCAAACACAGATAATTTAACATTGTATGCTTATTTAATTAGTCCATAATTACTTCATTTTAAGAATAGTATAGTATAGAAATTATGAACATGATTTACATTGTTAAAATGAGGACGTTTGTTGTGTTTATTTTGCGTACCTATGTATTTGTCTTAAAATAAGTTCTGCAATATTTTGTAATGCATATTCCATAGTCGGTTCCAAGTTTGGTTGGGAAAAAAGAAGAATTTAGCAACCTGGCCCCTGTAAAAATTAATGATGCTAAAGAAACAACAAGGGGATACCATTTCACTAAATATGGCAAAAAAGTGAAAGCAGCATAATTCCAATAATGGGGTTTGGCAAAATCTAAGTAGAATTTCGCTTTATTATTATTATTTTTAAAAATTTTATGTTTGCAACTTTGAATGTCTTACGAGAAACGCATCTTTCAGCAGTGGACATTGTTTAGCGAAGCCGAACGTGGGCCCGCATTTTAGTGGGCCGGTAATGGGATTCGAATTCCGATGCCCACCGAGGTCCGAATTCGAGCGCTGTACCGCTAGACCACCCCGGCACAATTTGTGATATGCACAACTATTCAAAGTCAAAAATGTAACATACAATTGCATATGGAACAATCTTGTTGCCCCATACTCTTCAGAGCAAAATGGTTTTAAAATATAATAAATTCCTAAATTATTATAACAAGAATTGTATATCTAAGATAAACAACAGGTCATTTGATTAATTTACTAATATGTTTATTTGGTTGTTACTGCTTTGAATGTTTTACGAGAAGCATGTTTCAACAAGTGCATATTTTAACAAAGCCGAACGGAAGACCGCATTTAGTTTCGATTGTGAATCAAGTCGAGCACTGTACCGCTAGACGACCTGTCGACACAATAAACATATCGGGGTGGGCATAGGTTCAAATCCCACCACCGACACTAAAATGCGGGCCCACGTTCGGCTTCGCTAAAATGTCCACTGCTGAAAGATGTTTCTTGTAAAACATTCAAAGTAATAAAAAAAAATTTTAATGTTAGCAAAGACAAATGGAAATCCACATATAGTGTCAAAAGCCATGCCAATCCATATTTGAGTCCAGCGGTCAACCAACTCAACTGTAAGATTATGTTTTGACAATATTTGGTGAAAAATGATATGTTGAGGTTTGAGTAATGCTTACCAAGTCTCAAACTTCAATGATGGTGATATTCCTGACTGTTCATCGTCCATGTGGTACATCCTGGACTAGGTACCAACCGACATATGGACTAATAACAGTAGGGACTGATTGTACAGCGGCATAACTGAGCTTTTATGAGATTCTTGCTCAGTGAATGGATGCTAGTATACACCCAATATGCTTTAAAGGTATCTCAAGATATCTATTTACCATATATAATCGATTGGGCTTGTGGATTTGTTAACTGGTATCAACCCCAAAAGAAGACCGCCTCGTCAATTATTGTGAACACTGGCATCGTTACAAGAAAGCCATCCTCTAGCCAAAAAACTTTATTGAATTCGTATCCCGACAACTTATACGATCAATGAAGAGGTGGCTCTGCTACCAACTTATTATTTATATTATATAATGTTAGCAAAAAAAGAACAATTTTCAATGCCTTCGTATTGCTCAAAAGTTAAATGAAAACGTTCACATCTATTTTCATTTTGGTCGGTGACGTGTTCACCTTTTATTATTTCCCATATTTATATAAACAATCGACTTCAATGGCTTGATAAGCGTAACAAAAGTAGAAGAATAACAAAGATTCTTGGCTAGTAGACGGCATCTTTGTGACGACGCCACTGTTCGCCTGATTTTTCGTCAAGGTTATCTCTTTTAGCCGAATGACTGAACTACCTTCAAAGTTTCCTGAATGTATGCTTGCATCCACCTGATAAAACGGAAACCTCGTTATATCGCTGTGCACTCGGTCCCTGCTGTTATTCGTCTAGATGCATTTAGGTAACTAGGCGCCTTTTTCAAGACTTAATCTAACAAATTATGATACTGTGTAAAGTATTTACTTTCATTAAAAACAAAGCTTATTTATGTTTTCACTAAATCATATAATTGTTGACGCTATACATTATATTGTATCGCGTTAATTTTGGATTGATGCTTTACTGTAGAGACCAGTGGCAAAACTGGACTTCCGTTTTGGCGGATTGCTGCAAACATACACCTAGAGTACTTAAAAAGTATTTTCAGGTAGACATTTGCTGTATGTAACCATAGGGCCTGCCAAAAATCAGGCAGACTTGTCAATCTTTGCAAACAATGGCGCTGACATCTATTAGCCAACAAATATCCTTCTTTTGTTGCGTTTATCAAGGAACC
Organism: Cardicola forsteri; assembly: GCA_025895645.1. Classification (NCBI taxonomy): domain Eukaryota; kingdom Metazoa; phylum Platyhelminthes; class Trematoda; order Strigeidida; family Aporocotylidae; genus Cardicola; species Cardicola forsteri. The sequence goes on along the minus strand of JAKXYG010001030.1, from coordinate 103,718 downwards.
GAATTCGATTGGTCAATACGTTATACAACTATGGAAATAATAAAAATGTAGCCAGGACACCAACCACAACAACAGTTGAAACCGTCAACCTTTCATCTTGAAAACCATCATTGTTACCACAAAACGTTACAAAAGAAAACCCTCATTTCATATATGTAAATTGTTTACAAATATGCATATCATTACAAATGTATATATATAATTTGTCAAATATATAGTATTATTTATTATCAATCATTAATAATGATTGCATATTATAAATTGTAAATGTACAAACTAGAAAAAATAAAATTTGTCAAATTTCAATCACAAATTTGAATTACGAAAAATGAAAGAAACGAAAATGACCAAAAAATTGAAGTTAAACCAAATCATCTTCAAAAAGCAATACAGAACAACAGTGTATATAAAAAACAACTTGCATAAACTGCTATTATACAAATTTTAAATATAACTTATTAGATAATAAAGTTTGAATTCTACTGTTGCAAAAAACCTACTGCATTTAAACCATTAAAACACACAACAGTGAATACACTATTCACCTTTGATTATATCTTAATCAAAAAATAGAATAAAACCTGTTTTAAATATTAAAAAATGATTTAAAATGTAAATAAAATTATAAATTATTTGTGTTGTTGTCGTATCTTCTAAAATTGAAACAATCACAGCAATTAAATTGTTTGGTATAACTATCGCGATTAATGGTACTACTACTAGTGATAAAAAGTAATATATTACTAGAAAAATCCAACCATGAAAACGGCGCTATGATCCAACGCTAAATACATGTCACATTTAATCATGACGCTTCAAATGAGACAAAAAATGAAACATTAAAAAAAATATATTGATCAACAGTTTCATAAATGTAGCTAAATTCTGTCCGAACACCATTTCCGACTTGTTGACCTTTTCCACGTCTGAAGACGTTTGACAATCTGGTTGGTTGTTGACGATTTGTTGAATAGTCGGGCAGTTGCATTCGTCCACATTGGCAAGAGGCGACATTTCATCATGGCTGACAACACTGGCGGTTTGTACATCGCATGACTGAGCAATTGACGGTGCATTTTTGGAACTGCCATGTCCATGAGATGGTGGCGGTTTGGCGTAGCGATGGGCAAGTGACGTATAAATGAAAGATATGAATTGAGTTGAATAAAACCAAACTGCTATTGTAATGTTGGTTTGTTGTTGTTGTTGTTGTTGTTGATGGTGATGTTATTATTATCATTATTATGGAAAAATGAAGACAACGCAAGTTGAAAATGCCAAAAAACGAAGAACATGCATTGGTGTGGAAAAACAAAAGTATTACAAAATTGTCAATCATGCACATTCATTGATAAAAAACGAGATTAATTTATACTTAGCATGACTATTTTGAATTGTGAAATGTCGTTATCTACTAGAAATGGACTCAAACAAATAACAGTCTGTAATTAGTTGTTGAATTCAATTGCATAAGTCTAATAAATGCCTTCATAAATAGGTATTATTATTATTTGCTATTATTATCACTATTATTATTATTATTATTATTATTATTATTATTATTATTATTATTATTATTATTATTATTATTATTATTATTATTATTATTATTATTATTATTATTATTATTATTATTATTATTATTATTATTATTATTATTATTATTATTATTATTATTATTATTATTATTATTATTATTATTATTATTATTATTATTATTATTATTATTATTATTATTACTATTGTTCGTTTAGATACTTTAGTAGAAAAGTAAATTTCAGCTATTATTGCATTGTATAAAATTGGTAAAATTCAAATGCACTTGGTTCTTTCCATAACTATAAATAACAATATCATAAAACACACTAAACTATGTAATCAAATATACTTCATATATTCTGTTCGACCACACAAATTGAAAAAAATCATGCAAAAAAAAGAAATTTAATATTTTTCTTTTCCTATATTTTTAATAGTAATAATAATAATAATAATAAATGGCGTAAAAAATAATCTATATTCTAGAAAAGAAGCTTTTTTTCAAATACAAAACCTGTGAAAATATTTTTGTACTTTAATAAAAACCAGTGTTTAATTGCTTAAATTTCTTGCTACATACTAAACCCAACAATGACCTCATAATAACAATCAGAATGAAGGTGTAATAAATAATTCAGTAAAAAAATTAATTATTTTAAGAGAACAGCACATGTGATCAATGAAGTGTTGACCTTGGCATGGCCATTGGTTGGTGTTTTTTAGGTGAACAATAATACAACTGAAAGCGCACTCAAGTCACTTTTGTGCCTATAAAACACGTGAATGTGTTGCTCAAACCAATTCGTCTCTTGTTGTTATTACAAGTCTTTTGCTTTCCCATAAGCATGGGACAATAACACGACAGTAACAGCAAAAACAACAACAGTAATGGCCCAATAATTAAAAACAAAAACGTATAGGACAACAAAATGATTCCATCTGTTCAAACATTTTGCCAACATTTTTGTTTGATCGCCCACAAAACATTGGTTTTAATTACATTTCCCAAATAGTTCTTAGCCAAGTTCTTCTATGGTCTAATACAACCTTCCATTTGTCATCACCAGTTGTCCATTTCAAAACCATTCCCTACTTTTCTTTTGGGCGGTAAACGTAAAATTTGACCAAGTAATTTTCTAATGAAAGATTATGTTTACTTTCGGCTTTCATTCAACCCCATATCCCCCCCATGTGTTCATTTTGATTGCCGGAGGAGGTTTAGCAGTAGAGAGCTCGTCTCAATGCCCACTACTGGCCTACTAAATGAGGGCTCACGGTTGGTTTCGCTACAATGTCCACTACTGAAAGATACTTCCCGTAAAACATTCAAAGTAATAAACATTCAACAAATGGATAAATAAAAATGTTTAATCTTAGAAATGATTGAAAGATTAGATAAAAAATCTAATTGAAAGACATTGATTAAATCACAGTATCATTCGTGCCAGGGTGGTGTAGCGGTACAACGCTCGAATTCGGACCGCGGTGGACATGGGTTCGAATCCCATCGCCGGCTCACGATTGGCTTCGCCAAATTGTCCACTGCTGAAAAATGCGTTTCTCGTAAAACATTCAAAGTAGCAAACATAAAATTAATTAACTTCCGTAATATTACTTTATTATGTTAAGCACGGATGTAGAAAGGACAATGCAATAATTGAAAACCAACAATACCATGCTTTCATTCATGCATCAATACTTACATCCCAATTTCGTGTTCTCGTCAAGACGTTTTGATTCACAAATTCGACGTTGATTCGAAGTTTCACTTGATGCTTCAATACAATTATTAGGTGGAAAAATCTACGAAATAGGAAAATAATACTTTAGACAGACAATCGTAGTTAATTGAGAAATGGTTGTATTTTTACAATTCCACTTAGAGGAGATCAGAAATGAATCAATCTAGCCAGTCCCGAGTTTGGATAAAGGAAGAGAGTTTAAGCACAAAATTAGCAGCCTGGCCATTGTAAAATATTTTTTATTCATTTTCATTTTGGTCGGTGACGTGATCATCTCTTCATTATTTCCCATATTTATACGACATATAAACGATCAACTTCGATGGCTTGATAAGCGTAACAAATGTGGAAGAATAACAAAGTTCCTTGGCTGGTAAACGGCATCTTTGTGATGTCGCCACTGTACGCAAAGATTGACGAGGTCGCCTGATTTTTTATCAGGGTTATCTCTCTCAGCCCAACGGCTACATATGGTATACGTATGCCTTAATATACATTTTAAGTACCCTGGGTGTATGCTTGCACCCACCCGCTGTAGAAGAAGCCCAGTTATACCGCTGTGCACTCGGACCCTGCTGTTATTAGTCTATATGCCTAGGAGCACCTAGTCCAGGATGCACCACGTGGAGGACGAACAGTCAGGAATATCACTATCATTGGAAATTCAGACTCTATGAGTATTACTCAAATCTTCAGGATCTTTAGCATCAAGCAAAAGTTGCCTCGTTATCTGTGTAAAACATCTACATTGCCGCAGAAACAAACAAGTGGACGCCATTCCGGCAAACAACGGCAAAAAAATGATAACACAATCCAGATAACAGGATTGAGTGGAAATGGAAAAAAATCTCAATCTTCGATTAGACAAAGAAAATGAATTGGCCAAATTCTACGTTTACCAGCAAAAATGGTTTTCGAATGGACAATAGACTGTAGCAAGGTTGACTAATAACCACTCGGAAAGATTTAATTGACATGAATGTGTCATGGGAAATGAAACAAATATTATGGCACAATGCTCAAACATATGGAATCATTTTGGTGCCCCATACGTTTGTTTTAAATTGCTGAACAATGTTGTTGTTTTTGCTGTTACTGTTACCTTGTTGGCCCCCCATGCTCATTTTAAAGCAATAGAGTTTTAGAATAATAATAAAAAAATATTTTCACTTAGTGTGAATAGATAAGAATCTATTCATTATTCGGTGGATATGGATTGCCCAATCGGCTTATCAAATACGGTTAGGGGTTGTACCGATAGTGACATAACACATTGAAACAGAAACAATGAAAAAGTAATACAGCTCACTACGCGTGTTAAAGGCGACGCGAATCAAGCGTGTGCATTGACGTCGTCACACATGTTTTCTTTCAAAACATTTGCAGCACAACGTGTTTATATAGTCGAATGTGTTACATTAAAAAAATATTCACTTGATTGTCAAAACAATTTCAGTCTGACATGCAAGTCATGCATTTTGTATGAAATATAAACAGGCCACCATGAATAGTTCAACCCTGAGTAAATAAAATCAACACAACTTTTATATACACTAGACATATTTTGTTCTTTGTATTGCATTTTGAACAGAGTTTATCGATTTATTTGATTTCATTATTGCTTCAATATTTTGCTGAAAACATTCATTCAGTAGGATGATAATGGTTATGAGTATTTGAGAAATGCATATATAGTTTCGATGTCCAATAATAGTGATATTCCTGACTATCACTTCCACGTGGTGCATCCTAGACTAGGTGCCCCTTGCAGGAACCGAATGCCCAGTGGATTTCGCTACGGCGGGTGGGTGTAAGCGTACACCTAGGATACTTAAAAGGTATCTTAGGGTATATATATAGACCATACGTAGTCCTCGGGCTAAAGGAGACAACCTTGAGAATAATCCAGGCTGCATCGTCAATCTTTGTAAACAGTGGCGCCGTCACATATGTGTGACGGGAGGCTAGTGTTACAAAAAATGAAGTAATTACTTGATTTTTTATCAGGATTATGTGATTTAATCCAAAGGCTACATACAGTATATTAGCGTAATAAATGTAGAAGAATAACAACGTTTCTTGGCTGGTTGACGACATCCTTGTGACGTCTCCACTGTTCGCAAAGATTAACGAATGCACCTGAATTTCGTAATGGTTATCTCTCTTAGCCCAGGAGCTACATATGGTATACGTATACCTTAAGATACCTTTTAACTACCTTGAGTGTACGCTCGCACTCATCCCCCAAAGCGGAAGCCCAGTTATACCGCTATGCACTCAGACCCTATGGTTATTAGTCTAGATGCCTAGGGACACCAAACCTAGGATGTACCACGTGCAGGACGAACACCCAGGAATATCACCATTATTGAAAATTGAGACTTTGTAAGCATTACTCAAATCCTCAGAATCACTAGAATCCCCCCACTAAATGATTGTTTTCAGTGAAACATTCAAGCAATAACGAAATCAAATAAATCAATAAACTCTGTTCAAAATGCAATACAGAGACGAAAGTCCGCAGTCCTTATAGCGTCAGTTTCAATGCTTAGTTGTACCTAGTCCAAGAATCATCATTGCAGTCAGATTGACAAACGACATGAAAATGGCCATGCAAATTAAAACGACCTACGTCATTGTTATGGACCACAGTCACGTGTTGTTGACAGACAGCAACGCAGTTGGCACATGGAACCAAGTCATGAACTTCCACAGCGTTTATTCGACTTTCTTCAACCATCTCCCAGTTGTCAAGGTAACAAACGTCCATCGCCAGGTTGTGTTCGGTCTGTGGGGCAAGCAGAAGTTGTGCCGGTTGCGCCAAATCATCCAGTGGATCACGATGATGATGGTGCTGGTGATTAGAATGCATTTGAATCCATTCGTGTTGTAATGACTGTTGAGCAGTTAGACGATTGCTAATGGGAAATAATTACGATAATAATAGTAACAATAATTATAACAATGATAGTAATAATAGTAACAATAATAACAACATAACATGAGTTGGTTACAGAATCACCTCTTCATCAATTACAAGTTCCCGAATTCATATACGTAAAGGTTGTTGGATGCAAATTGAACTTGGAAGAGATAAATGCAGTTTCTTGGCTAGAAAACCGCTTCCTTGCGACGACGCCAATGTTTGTAGGAATTGACGAAGCGATCTTCTTTAAGGTTGATAAGTCAACAAGCCTAACCAGCTACATGTGGTAAATAGTTATCTTGAGATACCTTTTAAGCATTGTGGTTGTATGCTAGCACCCATTCACTAAATAGGAATCCATTGAAGGCCCAGTTATACCACTGTACACTCGGTCCCTGCTCTTATTAGTTTAAATGCCTGTTGACACCTAATCCAGAATGCACCACGTGGAGGAGGAACAGTCAGGAATATCACCATCATTGAAAATTGAAACTTTATAAGCATTACTCAAACCCTCGTGGAACATTAGCGACAATAATAGTAATGTTATTATTAGCAATAATAATAATTGTTATACCATTCAAATTAATACAGTAATGAAATTCGGAGGTGTACAACTTATCCAAATAAATGGCTAAAATAAGCGTCAGGTGGCTTATATTTTGCAGTACATCGAGCATAACAAAGAATTTAAATTTGGTATGTAATTAATACTACAAGTGTCGTCTATTGGATACGCGTTTTAAATGTCAATAATTTGCAGGCATCCGATAAGTCGAAACACTGTAGGAGATAATAACCGATGATAATGATATTATATCATTTTATTCCATTGTTGCTACTTGAATGGTTTACAGAAAACATTTTAAACACCCAAGTCGACAAGTAGCAAAGCCCACATTGAGTGTCGGTCGTAACACTCGGATCCATACCTACCCAAGTTCGAGTCCACACCCTGCAAAAAGACAACATTTTTGTAAGAACGAACCAACGAATGACGAATGGTGTCGCATCAAACAACGATTGGCTACAGACATAATGGTTTCAAATCCAACTCTACCTGGACTTTTGAACGCCATAAGGGGCCACACCAATGCACCCAAGCACTTGGACCAATATGGTTAAGTAACCGAGTGCACAGTGGTATAACTGGGTTTCCACCTCGGCAGATAAGTACAAGCATTTAATCAGGTTATCTTAAGGTATACCGTAAGTAAGCATTAAGCCAAAACCAAAAAAAATCAGGTGGCTTCGTCAATCTTGGCAAACAGTGACACCTTCACAAGGAAGTCGTCAATCATCCAAAAAACTTTCTTATTCTCCTACATGTGTTGCGCTTATGAAGTCATCGAAGTTAATCGTTCAATGAATGACGAATGTTGTGGCATCGAACAACGATTGGCTACACCAAAAGTTAAAAAAGCAACAACAACAACAACAACGATACTAAAAAACCCACCTTGGCTTGCGTTGAATCAGTGACGAAATAAAATCGATACATTGGGTCGACCGTGTTGCAAATAGCGCACGTGGAAATTCCAGTTTGGCATGAGTTATATTGGCCATCGTCAGCGGTTGGTCGAGATCGAGAAACGGCGATACGCCGGTCAAAAGAAAGTAGGTCAGAACGCCAACGCTCCTAAAATACGTTGCACAATCGAATGGGAAGGATTTGGAAAACAGGATTTATTGTAATAATGAACAAGGCTCGCATTTAGTAAGTACGAACACCGTCATCACAGACATTGCATTATGCTAATAATCCTAATGATTAGAGTAATTCTTGTAAAGACCCAATTTTCAATGATGTCCCTGACTGCTCCTTCACGGAGCGCATCGTGAACTAAATGCACCCAAGCACTTGGATCAATATGGTTAAGCAACCGAGTGCACAGTGGTATAACTGGGTTTCCACCTTAGCGGATAAGTGCAAGCGTTTAATCAGGATATCTTAAGGTATACCGTAAGTAAGCATTAAGCCAAAACCAAAAGAAAATCAGGCGGCTTCGTCAATCTTGGCAAACAGTGATACCTTCACAAAGAAGTCATCAATCATCCAGAAAACTTACTTATTCTCCTACATGTGTTGCGCTTATGAAGTCATCGAAATTGATCGTTCAATATGCCGGACAAATATAGAAATAATCAAAATGCGATTGCGTCGTCAACCAAATGAATAGGTCTCCAACTTACAACAAATTGTTTTTTTTTCAATTGGACACAAATTTTACAACGTCCAACAATCTACTTAACAAAAAATACTCTTCCATCTTTCGACAAACATCCAAATGTTTGTCTTCACACATGTCTTGTATCACATTTTCTATTTGAACTCACAAAATTAAAAATTGAATAAAGATCATGGGAGATTTACTGTAAACTGTGAAAAAGTTAAAGTTTTTAAAGATTTTAACTTGACTTTGAAAAGTGACAAAGTACAACTCTAAATCAGTTATATAATCGCAGGAAGATGTAACAAGTTAGCCCAGTTCCTAGTCCCATTACCAAGAGTTCACAATCTGGATTAAAATAAACCAAGTTGCTTGCTGGTAATAACAACGAACAGTTTTAACAATCTTGATTCAAAAACTAACAATTAATTACGTTTTGAAAATATCATTCAACCTTTTCTTTTCACCTATCAAATAGCAAAAATTAAATAAAAGGAATTTCAGAACTGATATGTAGCACTCGAACCGTCCGCCCCCCTCACCCACCCCTCCCAAAATGTCACTAGCGTACCAGGTTTGCATTCTTCTAAAAATTTTCGAATAACCTCGAAAAAATGTGCATTTTCAAAACCATAAACACTTTTAAGCCAATCAGAAAACGCATTCCATTCTAGGTCAAGGTCAAACAGTTTTCCCAAAATAAACATTCCATCAAAAGAACAAGGGTGGTGGTGTATTGTCCAATATTGTCATAATGATTGGGGAAAAAAATTCGATTTTTTTAGGCAAAAGTTCAAAACATTCGAACAGAATAAATGTTTACACACTCTGAACCGGGTAGATATCCCAATCATCAAAAAGGGTGGATAATCATTTTTGGGTCAAATGTGAGATTAAAAAATTCCTTGCTGTTTTATTTTCAAAGTGCCAAATGAAACAACTAGGACGCGTTAAAATGGTAAACGATAATGTAGCAAAAGAGCTGACCTGTCACATCTTTGTTAAAAGTACCGGTGTTCAGTAGAATTCGGGGGGGGGGGTAGATTCATTTATGCATTAAGCCACATGGAACATTATTGAATTTTATAATTATTTAAATATTTTTTACTAAAATTCGGCACCTATTGATATTAGATATTATTCATTTATTTATTTCGAAACCCTTGTGTTCTAAAAAGCATCGGGGCAACGTAAGATTACTCCATATGACTGTAAATTAAAATTTTGGATTTGAATATAGTTCATATCGGATTTTGTCCAACCTCGTCATCAAAATCACGCTCATTTCATTTCATTTCCTTGCGGCAGTTTAGTGAAATAGTATCTTCTAGTTGCTTTTTTACAGAATCCAAGTTGCTGATCCTACATCCAAACCTCAACCATACTTGGGACCGGTGGAGTTGTAATTAGGGTAACGCTTTGATTCTTCAAACGTATATATGCGCATTATACTTTCCAATATTAATGATGATTTAATTATTATGTGAAAAAAGCATATTTCATTTCTTGCAAAACATTCAAACAATAATGAATAAATACATAAAACGTACCACATATCGGTTGCAAAGCTAACCGGATCATAATTGATAATTTCTGGAGCTAAAAACAAATTGATATAATGATAATTAGTCATTATCAAACGGTGATTGTTCATTAAAAATAACATTACAAAAAACATATCTTGTACGTGTGTATGGACGTCATACATTCAGAATGACCAATGGTTAGAGTCGCTGAAACAAGAAGATATGTCATTTTAAAAAGCAACAAAACACACGAGTCTCCATAGGTCACAAACAAATCAAGATAACGTTGGAAACAAAAGCGAATAAAAATATTGACCTCATATAAGTTGACAAATGTGAACATGTTTAACAGAACAATTTGTGCAATAAATTACAAAAACATTTCAAAAGTGCTTTCAAAAACCAAATTTATTCACCCGCTCATAGACACGTGATACAATCAAATTTCATAGTGTCGTTAATCCCAAAAATATTACTTATTTTGCTTCCTATATATTTGTATTCTATTGTCAATGCTAATAGTGTACTTTTATAAAAAATTATTGTAAGTTTTATCAGTTGTATTAATAGAACGGACTGGGGATTGGTCAAAATATCATTTATCAGCAAGTGGACTTTCAGAATGGGGCCCCGCATTTAATAAAGGCGATAGCATTCGAATACCCATGCCAACCAAAGTTCCAACCCCACGATGTATCCCGATACCAAGTCCAAAGGACGCGATTTGACAAAATGGGACTATATCCATTGCATAATGTTTTCCCCAGGAAATCTGTAGTACAAAACCCGTTTCAAGTGTAAAGGAAAATTAAACATTGTTAATCTTGTTTTTGAAATAAAAATACAATAAACATTTTTTCGACCATTTGTTGCTCTCTCTCTTTATATATATATATATATATATATATATATATATATATATATATATATATATATATCTATATATATATATATATATATATATATATATATATATATATATATATGTGTGTGTGTGTGTATAATAGACAGTTTAAATACTGTAGTTGAAGTACATCGAGTATTGTAGATACAAATGATTCCGAGTATTTGAGTAATGCTTGCACAGTCACAATTTCCAATAATAGTGATATTTCGGACAGTTTATCCTCCAGATGGTGCATCCTTGACTAGATACTCACAGGAATCTAGACTAATAACAGCAGGGTCTAAGTGCATAGTGGCATAATTGGGCTTCAGCTACAGCGGGTAGATGCGAGTATACACCCAGGATACTTAAAACGTGCATACATGTGTACCATGCATACCATGTGTAGTCCTTCAACTAGGGAAGATAACCCTAACAAAAATTAGGCGGCCTCGTCAATCTTTGCTAACAGTCAGTATTGAAAATCTTCACATAAACTAAACAATTTACTCAATTCGCATTTTATATTGATTGCCACATTCTAACGTGTTTTGATCTTTACAACGTTCACCATACACACACACAGATCACTATGTTGAGCACATAATCTCTGCAGTACAACTGGATTAAGTGATTGTTTACAAACTTAATACATGTTTTAAAATTAATTTATATGTCAAAATGTAACAATTTATATATAAATAAGTTCAAACTTCAACTAATCAATCTAGATGCAAGACATCAGCAAAGATTTCAAAATTTTAATTTCAAACTGGAAAAAAAAACAATAATTTAGTTGAATCAAATTTGTGTCATGTTTAGTTCTATTTGTACAAATTATTTGAAATTGGAAACAGCCTACTCGCCACCCCCCATATTATTGCTGCTCGAATCTTGGCACAAGGTTGACCTTTCGACTAACAGCCAAAGAAGCGTTCTCATCGGTAGTGTCGGATTACTGTCCAGTTATGTACAAATCTCACATCAGATCATGTGTCAAGTAGGTTTTATTACAGAATCAGTATTACTATTGCTGCACATCCTTTCCTGAAAGCATAAACCAGCGGAATTATCTCATTGTACCTCGAAAATTGGGCTAACTTCCGGCTTTTACTCAAATCCCTTCTCCCATTCTCTCCAATCATCATTTGTTCACATTTCATCCAATAGATGCAAACTTAAAAATAATTAATCAAAATGATTACGAAATAACACAAGTACATAGACCAACCAATCACAATAATAGTTACCTGTGTCCATCTTTTTTTCTACTGCGTATTAATCTATTTAGATGTAAAAAAACCCCACCTTTTTCATGCTAATAATAAGAGGATTTGAGTAATGCTTACAGAGTCTAAATTTCCAGTGATAGTGACATTCCTGATTGTTCTAACACGCGGTGCTTCCTAGACTAGGTGCACCTAAGCACTTAGATTAACACAGTAGGGTCCGAGTGCAAAGCGGTATAACTCGACTTCAATAAGTGTATGCAAGCGTGCATCCCGGATATTTGAAATTCATTCATTTTGGTTATTGACGTGGTCGCCTCTTTATTATTTTCCAGATCTATACGGAATATAAACGATCGACTTCGATGGCTTGATAGGCGGAACAAACGTAGAAGAATAACAAGGTTTCATGGCTAGTAAACGACATCTTTGTGACGTCGCCACTGTTCGTAAATATTGACAAGACCACCTGATTTTTGTCAGAGTTGTCTCCTTTAGCCTAACGACTACATATGGTTACATATACCTTAAAATACCTTTAAAGTATCCCCAGGGTGCATGCTTGCACCCACCCACCGTAGCGGAACTGGGCTTCCGCTGTGCACTCGGACCCTGCTGTTATTAGTCTAGATGTTTGTAGGCACGTAGTCCAGGATGCACCACGCAGAGGACAAACAGTCAGGGATATCACCATTATTGAACATTGAAACTTTATAAGCATTACTCAAATCCTCAGAAATCCATACTTGAAAGGTATCTTAAGAAAAACTTATATCATATGTAGCCAATTGGATAAGAGGGATAACCGACAGAAAAAGTCAGGCGAACTTGTCAATCTTTGCCTACAGTGACGCCGTCACAAGGATGCCGTCTACCAACCAAGAAACGTCGTTATTCTTCTTCTAAGTTTGTTACGCTAATTAAGCCATCCATGTCGATTGTCCAATATGTACAAATCTAAAAATAATGAATGCGTGTGCAATGTTACTTTGATCACATGTGAGGACACAATCCAAAGAGGACCAATCCGAAAAAAAATGTTTTTATTTGCACATTTATAAAAACGTTTCGTATGAGTGTGTGTGTGTGCAAACAAAGTGCATTAGCATAACCATACATAATTGACATATTTTAGAACATTTGTTGGCAAAAAAAAATGGGATAGCAAACAAACAAATATGCATTTTAAATCGCCAAAATTGTCCAATGTAAATATCATTATTTAAAATTGTCAATCAGCAATGCATTTGGGTTTCGCATTTTGTTAAAAGTAATAAATTGAAGATAATTTGTTGTTTTAATGGCGTGTGCGTAGATTATTACTAAAATGAATTTGAATGTAAACTAATGCTGATACAATTGAAGTGTATACCATTGGAATATTAGTAATCGTCAGGATTAGAAAATAATGCTTATAAAATCTCAACTTCCAATAATGGTGCTATTCCTGACTGTCACCGCTACATGCCGAATCATGCACCAGATGCGCTTAGACTAACACTGTAGAGGCTAAGTACACAGCGGCATAACTGGGATTTTGTTTTGGCAAACGGATGCAAGTGTACAACGAGGGAGCCATTCTGACAAAAAGTCAGACAGTCCCATCAATCTTGGCAACCAATAAATTCTGTCTTTCAACCGGAAAAACTGCTTTATTTGCCTACATGTGTTATGATTATTGAAAGATGAAAGGCAATCGTTTTAAAAAGCATCATCATTTGCCAACATGAAACAAAGGGTAACTGGAATATTCAAACAAGCTTTTCAGTTGGGGAAGCTTCATATACAAGGCGGAACAACTCAAAAGAAACAACTTTGTCTCCAAGATAGCCACTGCCTTTGTAGACTTAGAAAACCTATATAATATTAAAGAATAATATATTCGACCAACTAGTGATACGCTAGCGATTTCACGCTAGAGCTGATTAGCATATCTCGCGTGAGAAGCGCTTATAAAGTTTCAATTTCCAATGTCGGCGATATTCCTGACTATTCTTCCTCCGCGTAGTGCATCCTGGACCAGATGCCTTTAGACATCTAGATTAATAACAGCAGGGTTCGAATGCATAGGGGCATAACTGGGCTTCCGTTTCAGTGGGTAGGTGTAAACATACACTCAAGGTACTTAAAGATATACCATATGTAGCCGTTGGGCTAAGGGAGATAACCCTAATAAAAAAACAGGCGACCTCGTCAATCTTTGCGAACAGTGGTGCCGTCACAAATATGCCGTCTACTAGCCAAGAAACTGTGTTACTCTTCTACGTTTGTTACGCCTATCAAGCCATCGAAATCGATCGTTTATATTCAGCATAGTTATGGAAAATAATGAAGAAATGATAACGTCACTAACTCAAATGAAATGAAACAAATACTTCATACTACTTTAATCCAGTCAAAATACCCAATTGGTACAGCGGCTCGTCGGCAAATCTAAAGAAAGAGAGTTCAGTCATTTGAGCATCATCTGTAATCCTGAACAACCTAACAGTTATACATTATTACATTTTATTATTGTTGTTATTACAAAACGCTTTTGCTTTAAAATGAACATGGGTAAATAAGATAACTATTACAGCAAAAAAACAACGATAAAGTCTCATAATTCAAAAAGAATATGAAACAACTAAATGTTTCCATGTATTGAACATTTTGCCAAACGTTTTGTTTGGTCCCCCATAAAACATCCATTTCAATTAGATCTTCCCGAATGATTTTTATCCATGTATTCTGTGGTCAAACCCCTCCTTTCTTTTACCATTTACAATTGTCCATTCCAAAACCGTTCTTGCTGATCTTTTGGACGGTAAACGTAGAATTTAACCAAGTAATTTTCTTCGTCTAATTATAATAACGTCATGTAGTTAACGAGAGTCAGTTCTTCTCATAATATCATTATTTGAAATGTAATCGCCCCAGGTAATTTTAACAGTTATACGGTCCACAAAAACATACATATATGTAGAACTGCGTAGTTGATTTTCCACACAACTCCACCATCCCAACGAATATACCTTATTGACAGGTGTTCGTATTCAAACTACCGGTAATTTGATTTGATTTTCAATCTTCAAATTACACAGTACAGTCCTTTATTTTAACCTTTAGACTATATCGGACAAAAGACAAATAAAAAAGGAATATGCTTTATTACAACGTTCTAACCCCTTTTTTCGACTTGGAATTAATTAAGTAGGATTTGTTCCAAATATAGATATTAAAAAAGGAATTACTTCCACCAGTCAAATGTCATCATTTACACTTTTGTATCACCAACCAATTGATAAAAATATTTCTCGTTATTTACCTCAAATTCTGTCAAAAGACATTAATAAACTATTTAAAAACATAATGATAGAAAATTCACACGATAAAATAAATTGAATTCAAACTGTGCATAATTTTGTAATCGGTATTCAATAAAAAACTAACAAATTTAATTTATTGATTTTCTACAAATTATGTTAGAACTTGGAAATGAAATACAACTCATAATAGATGATTATTTCTAATAGATTGTATCTTTGTGACAACGCCACTGTTCACAAGGATGGATGAGGCCGACTAGTATTTTGGTTAAATCATTCTCTCTTACTCCTGATAGAGTGTTTTGCAAAGTAATTTTAAATCGTTTAAATAATGCGGTGGATAAACATCTTCAAGAACAACAAGCAGGTTTTCGGAAAGGAAGAAGCTGTATTGAACAAATACTCACCCTCCGGAACATCATTGAGCAAAGTCAAGAATTTCAGTAATCACTTACAATCAATTTTATTGATTTTATGAAAGCTTTTGACAGTGTTTATTGAGAATCTTGGTGAAAAATCGTTAAGTTTTACGGAATACCGTTGAAGTATGTGAATATTATGCGTTCGTTGTACCAAAATTCAAGTTGTTGTGTTTAAAAAAAGTGGTCATACTGCTGTGTTCGAATTTGTCACAGAAGTACGTCAAGGATGTATTTTGTCACCGTTTTTGTTTCTTTTGGTAATTGATTTCATTATGACTCAATCCATGAATAATTTGTCTTATGGTATCAAATGGAACTATGGGAGATTAATATATTTGGATTTTACAGATGATATTGGTCTACTCAGTGAAACTCCAGAAATGATGCAAAATATAACAACAAGTCTCAGTGATATCAGTTCTCGTGTTGGCTTGCGGATTAATTGTTCAAAAACGTAAGTGTTGTGCACTAAGTCAAATAATTATTTGACCATCAAAATTAGTGAACAAAAGAATTAATACTGTTGATTCCTTAACATATCTGGGGAGCATCATTGGTAAAGACAGAAAAACCAAAATTGATATTAAAACCAGATAATGTCAGTCTTCCATATACTCAAATCAATATGATCATGTAGTTCTATCCGCCTGAAAACAATATATGGGAGTGAAACGTGAAAGCGAACAGACAAAATTGATAAGATGGTGAATGATTTTCATCACCAGTATCTTAAAAATATTTTAAGGATTACCTGGCGTAATGACATTTCAAATGATGAAATCATGAGAAGAACTGACTCTCGTTCACTGTATGTCATCAATACAATTAGACAAAGATAATTAGTTGGTCAAATTCTACGTTTACTGCCCGAAAGTCCAGCAAAAACGGTTTTGGAATGGAAAATCGAAAATGGTGAAAGATAGGTTGGTAGACCAAAGAAAACTTGGATAATAACTATTCGGAATGATCTCATTGAATTTAATGTTTCATAGGATCAAGCTAAACGTTTGGCAGAATGTTCAAATACATGGAAACATTTTGTTGTCTCATGTTCTTTTTAAATTACGTGAATTTGTTGTTTGCTATAATTGTTGTCTTATTGTCCCACGTTCATTTTTTAAGCAAAAGGGTTTTGTAATATCAACAACAACAACAACAACAACAATAATAATAATAATAGTAATAATAATAATAATATCTTTTAAAAACACTAGGTATGTGCTTGAATTCGTCGGCCAAAACGGAAGCCTAATTATACTACCGTACACTCAGTCCTTGCTGTGTTAGTTTAAGTACTAAGAAAGCGCCACGTGGTGACAGTCAGGAATATCGCCATAATTAGAAATTAAAACTTTTCAAGCATTACTCAAATGATCAGAATTATTAGCATACTAAATCAGGATTCCCATACTTGGAGATATCTAGATGTATAGATGTATATAGGCACCTAGTCCAGAATGCATCACGTGGAGGAGGAACAGTCGAGAATATCGCCATTATTGGAAATTAAAACTTCACGAGCATTACTCAAATCATCAGAGTTATCATCATCCCAAACAATGTGCTGTTGTTATCTCACGGTAAAAATATATCAATCGACAAGTAAATGCTTTACTACAACCAAACAAAAAAAAATATTTATGTAGTACTTACTATGAAATTACACTTATTATTATTATTATTGTTATATAAAATGCTTTTGCTTTAAAAATAAGCATGGGGCAATAAGACAACAATTACAGTAAAACAACAGCAACAACAACAAAGTCTCGTTGACATTGAAGATTCTGCAAATCGATGATTGAGCTTACTTTCGTCTTTCACTCAACGCTGTCATCTGTGTAACTTTGTCATCCAATCACTCTTTGCCGTTGTTTGCCGAAATAGCGTCCTCTTAATTGGTTCCATATCAGTATAAATTTTTTACAGAGGCCAGGTTGCTAACCTTGCGCGCTCAAACCCTCATCCTTTATCCAGACTTGGGACTGGCTAGATTGAATCATTTCTAATCCAAACTAGGCGGAGTTATCGAAATTGCACTACTTTTACTAAATTACAAATATAATGACTTTGCTAGTTGTATCATGCCACATCGATATTGTCCAACGCTTAAACAAATAATGTGATTTCGTCCTCAAGTTTCAGCACAGTACTTAAAAAGTACATTTTAAATTAGTTTTGTTCACAGTAAAAACATTTACCAACATAATCTGGAGTGCCAGCCAATTCGCGATGTTGTTTGCCATCTGTCAATTCGGTAGCCAATCCAAAATCAGTGATAAACAAATCGGTTGAAGGATATTCATGTCGTAATAAAATATTTTCTGCCTGTTTAATTACACATACACACACCAAAATATATAAAAAATACAGTAGATAAATTTTGAAGAAATGTTAAAATAATTATTATCCGTTTTCAGGTTTTTTGAGGCAAGTTTTTAAAAGATAGAAATAGCCATATTCAAAAAACTCAATCTATGTAACTTGAGTAGGTATGGATTCGATGCCCACCACCGACACTAAACGAGTGCCTCCATCCGACTTATGCTAAAATATCCATTTGCTAGAAGGTGCATTCCATATAACAGTAACACAATAAAACACTAACGCCGTTACAAAAAATACTATCATTTTAGTAAAACAAAACACTATGGTTGTGTACGTACGTGCATCATTCATGTTATAAAAAAGCAAAAAACACGAATATTACTTGTATTGTATACTCTGTAAACATAGAAATGTTAAAAAATCATGTCAATAGTTCCCTAGGCTGGAATGTTAATAGTTATAAAACGTTAAGTCATTATTATCAAGCATTAGCTTCCAATCAGTGATAATCCTGTTTTCATACTTCATATAGTACATTTTTTTTAATTGCAAGAAATAATCCATTACCTTTGCGTCTGATTTTCATATTATCTTAATAAAAATCCATGTTTAAGTAAACTAGAAAACTAATCAGTGCAGTAACAAACTATCAAAAACAAACTTCTAGTAGTAAGTTTACGCTATAAAATTATATACTATAAAGTTATACACTATAAAGTTATTAATTAAATACCTAACTTAAAACAACTAGAAATAATATTTTTTAATTAAATTAATTCATCACTTAATCACATATATTATTTCATCAAATAACTGTATTCAATTACAGTTATGCATGTAAAACTTTTATATTCAATACGAAAATAAAAAAATGTTTTTTTTTAAATCAACAAGACATATGTGCGCACTTAAGTAGATAATTTTGCCCTTAAACAACTCACTTTAATGTCTAAATGAACGATTTTCAACTTTTCATGCATATAAGTTAGCGCTTCAAGAATCTTGATCATTAGTTGAACAACGTAATTTTCGGACAACTCTGTACAATTATCATCAACGCAATAAGTATTTAAATTGTTTATACAAGATGAACGACAATTCCCAAATAACAATAAATTATTGGAGAACGATTCTGTGCAATTTTCAATGTTGTTAAAATACAACGTACGATCACTGAATCTTTTATAATTATTCTTACACATCGTATATAATGATCCTCCTTCAGCACTAAAATGTACATGAACAAAAACCATGTATATTATATATATATATATATATATATATATATATATATATATATATATATATATATATATATATATAATTTACTTTTAATTTTTTTAATGTTCAGCAATATATTTCGACAAGTAGGTGGTTTAGCGATACAGCGCTCAATTTGGATCTGAGTAGGCATGGGTTCAAACCCCGCCATCGGCACTAAATGCAGGCCTACATTCGGCTTTTCTAAAACATCCACTGCTAAAAAATGTTTTCCTTAAAACATTCAAAGTGGTAAACATTAATAATAATAATTTAGCAAAGCCAAATAAGGACTTGCATTTACTGATAATGATATTCGAACTTATGCCATTCTCGTTTCAAATATGGCACTTTAGCCACATCTGCCGGTCCATAAAACATTTAAAAAATCCACGTATCAAAAATCCGCTTACAACTAATCTAACCATTAAAAATTAACATTTAAATAAATTAAAATAACTTTAAATGCAATTTAATAATAAATAATCAATTAAAACAACATCTTCCAACACGTGTAAATTTAGAGACATTACCTTTACAAAAAGTTCAAATTATAAAAACTTATTTTTACAATTATAACCACAATCACAATTATCAATTTTTCATCAATCTCGTAATTTACGAGTTGTAATAACGTACATAAATAAAACCTAATGTTAGTTTATTCTCTTCAAATAATCTGAATTGAATTTAATAAAGAAAACTAGAAACTAGTTGTTATTTTAATGATTGATTAGCAAATATTGCATTTAAAAAATCAAGAACATGTGTCTACTTGTTTAACTTAAATTACATATTTACAGTTACAAACTACAAAACTTCATTTATTAATATATTGATAAAAAAATCTTACTATTCCATGATAATTGCAACCTCCGTTGAATCTTCGTGAACAGCATAAAGTTTGGGAGAAGCAGATTTGGGGGCAAAACATTGCAAATTCAACAAATTGTTAATGTTAAATAAGGTTAAAAAAGATGTATCAATCGATAAAGAATACTTTGATTGCAACTTAATCATTGTACTAATTTCTTTTTTTATTTTCTCTATTGTATCTTTCCCAAAACGCAAACGTCTGATCGCTTTGCACGCAAGAAAACATTTCCCATTCAATTGTAAATCACAAAATTTTAAAAAATTACTTGCGTCATATAGCGCATTTTCAGATAAATTTAAAGGAGTTATTTTGTATACCTTTCCCGCATAACCACTGAATTAATTTATAATAAGTTAAATCACACTTACCGTCCAATTGGATCACCCAACAAATTATAAAATGCCCTCCATGTTCTACAATCCACATTCAGTTGAACTTTAGACCTTAATTTTTTGCTATGAGAAGTATACCGGCTAAAAGGTAAAACAACCTCAGAACACATTATTCCTAATTGTGTAACGCGGTTAATACAAGTTCATGTATAAATAGCTCACTAAAACAAAGAAATAAATTTTTAATTTTATTAATTATTGCAATTAACAACAATAATTTAATAAATTTTAAAATTTTAAATATTTTTATTTTTAATATATATTTTTTACGATTTTAAACGTTTTACAGAGAATATCTTTCAGCAATGGACATTTTAGTTAAACAGAACGTGATTTTTTTATCTAACTTTATTGGTTATTTATTAACACATCTAGTTAATTTAAATTAAAAAAGTTTTTGTGTTATTAAAAATATCGTTTTATAATTTATTATTATTATTATATAATACAAATTTGAATACCAACAAAAAATATAGGACGTGAGAATACTGATAAAATCTCAGTAATTATAACACGTACAGCCACTGAATAAATTAGTGTTGAAAATTCAGAAAAAAAATTAATCTAAATTAATTTGTTATCTCCAATTATTTTTTAGTAAAAATAAATATTAAGAATTTAAAATAATGTAAAATATGTAATAAGTCAGGATCAGGATCAGGACGGTACACGAGGTGCGTAGGACTTTATCCTTTTAATCCTCGGTTCTCAAAGTATCTGAAAATTTAAAATTGGGGAAAATAAAGCGGGAGGAAGAAGCTGGGACAAGAAAAGTAAATAATTGTGAAAGGAAATAAGAAAAATATGG
Organism: Cardicola forsteri; assembly: GCA_025895645.1. Taxonomy (NCBI): domain Eukaryota; kingdom Metazoa; phylum Platyhelminthes; class Trematoda; order Strigeidida; family Aporocotylidae; genus Cardicola; species Cardicola forsteri. The sequence goes on along the minus strand of JAKXYG010001030.1, from coordinate 82,304 downwards.
TGGAGAAGAGTGAAAAAATAAATTAGAAATTAAATGAAATTGGAGAGCTTGTGTTTGTCATAATTTATCTTAAATGACCCTAAGGAATTAGATTTAACCACATGACTTGGAAGCTTATTCCATTCTGTAATGGATCTGTGTGTGAAATGATTTAGTCTAACACTAGTGAGGGCTCTAGGTTTGTGAATCTTCCGACAATGTCCCCTAAGTCCAGGTGTTGATTAGGATGAGGATTGTTAATGGGACAATAATACTCTAGAAAAGCAACACGAAGACACTATCAAATTGAACTACGATAAAAAATTGAATACATTACAATTGTAATAACTAAACAGAAAACTTCCTTCATTATTATCAAAATGTTCACTATTTTATGGCTGCATACTGTACTATTTGGAATTACATGTAAATACGTCACTGTTGTAAGAGCACATTGGTTATCGCGCACCTGACAGAACTTTGCCCCGAATAATTCAAAATTATTATTATTGCTATTATCCCTTTTTGTGCCCAACGTTTGTATACATATATTTTTATCATTATTTTTTAATTTTATGTTGATTACTTTGAATATTTTACGAGAAACATCTTTCAGCAGTGGACATTTTAGCAAAGCCAAACGTAGACCCTTATTTTAGTGCCGGTGGTGGGATTTGAACCCATGCCCACAGAGGTCCAAATTCGAGCGCTGTACCGCTAGACCACTCCGGCATATATAGTAAAGACTTCCTTATAGTCACTCTTTAGGAAAGACTGGTTGTAGAGTTACTATTATTTAACAAAATATTTAATTAATTATGCTATTTTGTAAATCTTATTTTAACATGTTTGTACTTTAATATTTACAATTTTCAATTTTTTGTTAATATTCTATATATTGTTTTAGTGTACCAAAACTCGCTACATTATTTATTGGCGTAATTGTGGAATTTAACATGGTTTGTGTAACTCTGAACTTTTCAGTTTATGTCTATTTATTTTATTGATCAGGTGATGCATAATTGTATTAATTATTTTCAACTTTAATATATTCAGTAGGAACATGTATGTTCTGATATGATTATTACCAAATAATTCATGTTTTTTTATAATTTAACAATTAATGGATTTTTAAGAGTCTTGTTTCTGTTTAAATAAGCAATTGAAACTTAAATTGTACATTATTTACTAAAAAACAAAACACAATTTCAACCATCGTGTAACTGAATGTTTTGCAAAAGTTTGTTTAGCCTACTCCATATGCAGATCGTTACATCTTAAGTTATCCATGTATGTTGTGTCTGTTTCATTTTATATCTTAAATTGAAAAAAAAAAAAATTTTAAAACGACCTTACAATATACATATAGTGTTTTTTTATTTATTGTAAAAAGTATATTTCTTCATTATTTCATTGCTATTTATTATTTTCTTTCATAAACACAGGAGAAAAAAACAAATTCATCATTATTGTTTTGTTAAAAGTTGACATTTATTCAATATGCAGTTGTAAAAATAGATATGTTTTTGTTATCTATCAATTCTTGTTGATAAAAGCATACAGGTGCAAAAGACAAAGATATAACTTATATATATGGTATTATCAGACAGACGTTTGCAAATTACGTAAATAAAATTGGTTTTTTTTAATTAAACCATGTGGTTATTATTATTATTATTATTATTATTGTCATCAAATAAACTTCATTTATAACAGTAATTATACTCTTCAATTGTTGCTTATTTAAAAACAAGCAATTGGAAACTATTCGCAAAAACGGACTTATCTAACTGAAACGCCTCTACTACAGCCACTGAATAAATTAGTGATGAAAATTCAAAAAAAATTAATATAAATTAATTTGTTATCTCTAATTATTTTTTAGTAAAAATAAAAATTAAGAATTTAAAATAATGTAAAATATGTAATAAGTGCTTTATATTTATTTAGAAATATTTATTTAAAGACGCTGAGTCGGCCAAAATAGCATATTTTAAAAACAACGCTCATAATGAATCGCCAATAGTTAAAACATTTATAAATAAAAAACAAAAAGAATGTAGATTTATAAATGTAGTTTTATAACAAATGGATTAAACAAAGATTGCCTTATTGGCGTTCTGTATATTTTGTTGATGAAACAATAGTTCGAGATGAACCATTTAGATACAAAAATAAATTACTACGCGGGCTTTTTTAAAAACATTTATTTCCGGTAGTTAAAAAAGCCCACTTTCGACAAGTGATGTGTTGGTTTGGTATTAAATATAATAAACCTATTGAATGGAAAATTATATCCGGTACCTTATATAGTGAAAATTTTGTTTTATTAGTGAAGGAAGTTTTTTATAATGAAATGCAACACAGTTACACCAGGTTTACTAATGTTCTTTAGGACAATGCTCCATGTTATACGTCCAAGAAGGTAACGTCATATTTATCTAAATTCACTATATTTGCTTTATATTTACATTTAAAAAGTAGAGGGGCTGAAATCAAAAAAACTATCTATTACTCAATTGCCACCTAACAGCCCGGATATCAATGTTATTAAAATTTTCTTTAGTATGCTAAAACGCAACATCAATAAGCATACGAAATTGAGGATTTAAGTGATTCTATTCAGTTTGTTGTTCAATATGAGATGAAACAAGAATATATCAACAATCTCATTAACAGCATTCCAAACCGCCTTGATCAAGTGGTTAAAAAGAAAGGCAATCATATTAATAATTAAACATTTTGTTTTTTATTATTTAATCAATCATTTGGTAACTGAAAATATTCCATGTGTTCTGTTTTTTTTCATATTTGACGTTATATTTTATATTAATAATTTTACCCGATTTGTAATTTTAAACAAGTTTAACTTTTATGCAATTATTTTTTATATTAACAGTAGATATTAACAAAATTGTAAGTATATTTTACTTATTATATAATATTGTATATAACATGATTAAAGTGAGTTTTTTTAGTTATGTGATTGCTACAAATGTTTTACTTTAATAACTACATTTTTAACACTAATTAGCTTAGGAGTTGTAATAAAGTCAAAATACGAAACGAAACAAGTTTTAAGACAGTTCAAATAATGTTAAAATAATTTCTATATACCACAATATAAAAATTGTAATTAAAATAAAATTAAATAAATAATTATTTTTAATGTTTCTTGATTACAACAAAAATAAATACAATTTGATTTTTGTAGAATCTTGTAATTTTATGCTATTTGTGTTGGTAAACAGTATTAGTATATAATTTTGTACATTTTTTGTAACAAGAAATTGTAAAATAATAATTAAATTATTAAAAGTATTTTTTACTAAAATTAACTGGAATGTTGGTTATTATCTATACAAATTTAGATCTGATAATTAAAAAATGTCTGAACATGATTGTTGAATCCAAATTATTGCACTAATAAATTAACTTATACATTTTTGGTGGTCTAGCGGTACAGCGCTCAAATTCGGACCTCGGTAAGCATGAGTTTGAATCCCATTACCGGTACTAAAATGCGGGTCCACGTTCGGCTTCGCTAAAATGTCCATTGTTAAAAGATGTTTCTTGTAAAACATTTGAAGTAAAAAACATAAAATATAAAAAAATTTAATAAAAAATAAAGGAAAAAGGATTAGTGGCATTGTGCTTTGTATAAGTCGGCTTACGTTTTAATGGATAATTGTGCAGATGAGATTATTTTGCTTTTTTTTGTAATGTAATTTAAATAAATTTTATTATATTGTGTTCGTTTTTTTGTTTATTACGACAATCAAAGAAGATTTGCGATTGTTAGAATAACAGTAAAGTATTATCTAAAAAATATGTTTTTATCACGAGTACCTAGCATTACAAAACAAGTGTGCTTTTAGCTTTACCAGTCTCAAGCATTGTAGAATTTATAGTCTCCTAAATAAAGCTAAGACTGATAAAAGCCTGCTTTTTAAATTCATTAAGAACAAACAAGGAACCACTAATTCTCTTCCGCAATTTAAGGATATTCATGGGTCTCCTCTTCTCCTGCCTGAAGCCTGTAACACATTCTGTAAATACTTCCAAACTATTTTTAATGCGAATTTTACAGGAGACCCACCCACTAATCCCTTGCGTTTATTAGGCTTTCCTCTCATTACTTTGGAAATTGTCCGTAATCTCCTCTCCAAATTAAAATCTTCCTCTAGGTGCTCGAATAAATTATATCCGAAAATTTTGAGAGAATGCGCCACCAAGTTAGCTTCTGCATTTGCCGATTTGTTTAACCTTTTCTAAAAACAAGGCAAGGTTTCTTCCGTCTGGAAATTAGTATATATCAGATCAATTTACAAATCTGGTTGTAGATTTAGAACTGAGAGCTACAGACCTATTAGTATCTTGTCTGCTCCCAGTAAAATTATGGAAAAAATAATCAAGTCTCACCTAATAAATTTTATAGTCAATAACAACCTTATAAACCCTGTTCAGCATAGGTTTATGCCTATTAATTCCTGCCTCTCCAATCTACTAACGTTCACTAGTAGTCTCACTAAAATGCTGAAGTACTCTCATTTAATTGATGTCATCTACTTAAATTTTTGCAAAGCATTTGACGAAGTACCTTATTCGGCATTATTGAATAAGCTGAGAGCATTTGGGATTAGCCCTCCTCTCCTCGATTGAATAAGGGATTTCCTCTCCAATTGGCAACTAAGTGTAAGATTAGGTGATATCACTTCCACAGCCGTTAATATTACCTCAGGCGTCCCCCAAGGGTTTGTCCTTGGTTCTTTGTTGTTTATTATTTATATTAATGACATACCCGCTGTTGTTCGTTTTAATATTTTGTTGTACGCTAATAATATCAAGATTTGGAGTACTAATTCTGAACAACTTCAACTAGATATTTTGAGTATCTACAACTGGTCCATAGCAAATGCGCTCCCTCTGAATTTTTCCAAGTGTAAACACTTCTCCCTTGGTAAATCTTCAGGCAATATATTTAGAGCGCCAGACTCATCTCCCATTACTCGAGTTAATTTAGTTAAGGATTTAGGGGTTACTTTTAACCACTCCCTAAACTTTTTAATGCATCACAGAATAGCAGCTTCTAAGGGGTTTCAACTCACTAAGTTCTTTAAGCGTAATAATAATAATAATAATAATTTATTACTCAAAAAAGCATTTACAGTATTGCATTTTTTGAGGTACAAACCAATTTACAGGTCTGATCACAAACTATAAAAATTTTTAATATGTTAATATATATATAATATTTAATATATATTAAAATAAAATAAATATTGATAATGTTAAATACATTTTAAAAATAAACAAATAATAAAATAAACAATTTTAGTTTGTTGGTATTTGCCCGCACAATTTGAACTAAAAATAATTTGAAAAATGTTTGGTCATAATTGGATTATTAGTAAACTGGGGGTTATATAAAGAGAAATGTATAAAAATTATAAACAATAGTTGGAAAACGGTAAACAATGTATATAAAATAGTATTATTTTTTATTTAGATGGGCGAATTGCGATTTTTAAGTTAACAATATAATGAAAAGTTTCTCATGGACCAACAAAATAATCGAACGTTGTTTGATTAGTGATATTGGGAACAGTATGGATGTTGATGTATTTTTTAAAATTAGATTTAAAAGCTTTAAAGTTTTGTATTTTTCTTAAATTGATTGGTAAATTATTCCATAATTTAGAATATTTAATTAAGCAAAATTTTGCTCTCAGGGATGATTTATGATGCAATTTACGCACTGTATATTCTTTATTTTTTAGTTTACGTTTAAATTTGTTTGCATCAAATTTTATTGAATAGTTCAAATTATTATTGAAAATTGATTTATGGAATAACAATAGATTCATTTGGATCCTTCTTAGCCATAAAGGCTCAAGATTGAGCAATTGAATGTCCCTGTGAGTTGCACACGGCTACTCTACCAGTTTTATATTAGACCCCATTTAAAATATTGTATCCAAGTTACATCCTTCTCCCTAAAAACGGACATTAAGATTCTAGACAAAGTACAGCGTAGGTTCACAAAGTTCTCTAGACAGTTTAAGAATATAAGTTACACAAACCGATTAAAATCTCTTAAGCTCTTTCCATTGCAAGATAGAAGGCTTCGGGGCGATCTCATCTTAGTTTATAAATTGTTAAGGTCGGTTGGTGTTGATTATCTTCTTGTCTCTGCTAACAATTCTCGAAGGGAGCACCTTTTTAAGTTATCCAAATCTAGAGTAAGATCCCGGTTACGTTTAAACCATTTCTTGTATAGAGTCATATCCGCGTGAAATCTTCTACCGAGCTATGTTGTTTTAGCCCCGTCTATTGACTCTTTTAAATCGGCATATGACAATTATTTTCTCCATGAATATATTTAATTTTATATTCCTGTTTATTTATATATCTTTATTATATTTATATACACAACTTTCGAGATTTAAATTTGTCAACATTTGATATTTTGAACCGAGTACCGAAAGGAGTTTTCTTCTACATAACTCGTGATTTTACCTGATTACCTGTTTGATAATTTAATTAATGTTTTAAATTAACGCGTGTGATAAAACTCGGATAAATAGCTACTTTTTTCTTACAAATACAGTAGTTATTGTACAATAGTAATGGTAATTAGTACAATATTTGTTAGTTTTTTGGTATAAGTAACCAAAATCGGATATTTAGTACTTTTGCATCAAAGAAACAACCCTAAAATCACTGTTTGTACTGTTACCTTAAAATAACACTAGTAGTATATTTATCGATCTTAGTTTTTATGAGGATCAACCTAGTTTTTTATAAAAACATTATTTAACCTAATATATGTAAAGTGTAAGCAACCTTTTCCATTTGTTCTACCAAATTACATTACTTTTGTCGTAGAAACAACATTTATAAACATTTAAATATACTCCACATTGATTGACTTTAGTAATTATAATTATAGTTACATTGCATTGATTATTAAGTAAACAACTGAATATTTTTGGTGACTATGTTATTGCAATGTCCATACAATAAATCAAAAGATGTTTTTTGTAAAATAGTGATTTCTATTTAAGGTTAAGTAGAGAAAATGTCAAAAAGGAATACATCAAAATCTATTTGTACGTAAATGGTATATGCTATGCTATGATAATGATAATCACAATCATAATAACATTATTTTTATTCATAATAACAAATCTGTTAATGTTATTTTGACATTATGATACCGGCGGGCCCTCGAACGGCTGCGCTACATTTTTTGTGCTAAAAGCTACTTCTACTAAAGTATCTAAGCCAATAACCATACATAAATAAAAATAAATTAAACGAGTCCATGAGGCAGGATATAAGTGAAGTAAGTAAATCTAAAATTATTTTAAACAATAATCACACTTGCAATTATTATTTGTACAGTACTTAACTGTTCATTTATTGGTAAATCCAAAGGCTTGTGTAAAATTATTGACTGCTAAGCACATAACGGGTATTTTATATAATTCTCACATCATGTAATAATGTAAAAATAACATTTTAGTTTGGTTTAATAATACTGTTATTAAATTCTACCGTCAAATAAGTTTTTAATAAAATAACTATCCTTTATTTTAGGAAACATTTTAATATAACTCTCAGTAAAATGTAGGTTTAGGTAGATAACATTTATTACATTGTAACAAAAACAAACATAATTTATAAAATATAATTCCTTGTCTTAGTTTATTATAAGCATTAGTAATCTAGAAACTTTACATATAGTTTTTTTTTTATTTGTAAATGGATAACATTTACTTTAATGATAATCTTTAATTTATCACTTATACACAATTGTTTTCTTTTTAATATTTTTACACTGAAAATATGCATTTTTTATTAACTACCTCTAAAATGACTATATTTGTATACCATTAAGCAGAAATAATTTTTTTTAATGGTTTAAGAACAATTAGTACAGATAATCAGTGATGCAGGTGTATATTTTTCCTATGTAATATTATTCTCACATTGTGCTATCTGAATGTAGTTAATTCAGGGCAGTATGTATATTAGATTTAGATAAACGACCTTTATTTTTATCTGGGATAAAATTGTTATAGTTAAAATATCATGTTGTTTGTATTAAACCATATAACATTAGTAATACACTTATTGATAGTACTTCTGTAATATATATGTAAAGTATAAGCTATTCTCTTTATTGATTTATTGATTTACATCCTATTTTATTGTAGTGCTGTTGCAATGCACATACAATGAGTCAAAGAAGTTTTGGTAACAGAGTTATTTTAGTTCACCATAAAATAAGGTTTAATATTGTAAGCTTAAAGTACAAAATAACAACGATTATAAAGTTTTAATTAAGATTTAAATTAATGGCAATTTTTATTACAATTTAATAATAAACAAGAATTTACAAGTATTATCAACAAAAACCAAATAGAAAGCTCTTTTACAATATAAATAATAAGAGTAGTGTTAAAAATAGTAAAGTTATACTATACAAAAATTTTACCAAATTAAAAAAAACAATATAATATATAAAAACAACTCCTCAGTTAATAATTAACATAGGTAAATAAAAATTTTTAATAATTTTTTATTGCTTATAAAGATCAAATTGTAATAATTTGCCTCTATTAGCCGAATTTTTATGTGACGCATCTAAAGATTACTTTAAGTCTGTTTTTTGCACTGGAGATATGGTTGCCAGCTGTTCTGCCACAAAGATCAGTCCTAGGTCCCCTGCTTTTCATCATGTTTGTTAATGATCTATTTACAAAAGTTCAATTAAACATTCTGCTTTATGCGGACGATGTTAAAATCTGGGGCACAAACCCTGAATTTCTGCAGCAAGATATTAACAATATTTACCTTTGGTTGGTTACGCATAAGCTGCCTTTAAATTTAGAAAAATGTAGGCATATAACATTTGAAAAATGAAAAACTTTGAGAAAAATTTTTAAAATTTGCGATAAAGTAATTACTACGGTAAAAGAAATTAAAAATCTAGGGTATTTTTTACACTATCCCTAGTTTTCACACTACATCACAAGAAAGCGACCCTAAAATATTTTAGCCTGATTAAGTTCTTCAGACGGAATTTAGGTAAAATTCCAATAGACTGTCTTCGTCTACTTTTTATGTTATATATAAGACCACATTTAAAATACTGTATTCAGGTAACCGCCCTTCTCGGAAGGCAAATATATATTAATTAGAAAGAGTCTATAGAACGCTTTTTGGACTCTCATATGAGCTTTGTCTTAAGTCGTACCCAGAGCGTTTGCGAATACTAAAATTATTAGTTATTTGCTAGCAATCGCATTACTTATTTTTTGAATGTAAGTAATGGAAACCTTAGGGGACATTGTCTTAAGATTTACATACCCAGATGTAAGATTCCGTATATTACAATTGACTTGTTTGATCAAGTTGGACAGTATTTACACAAATGCCCTTATTACCAATTTACTTTGTTTTACTAACAGAAAACCTTTTTATTACTACTCAATAGACGTTCTTCAAATATCCTTTAAAGTAAAACTCACGAATATAAATATTTTTTATAAATAAATGATAATCGTTGACATTCGGTTCTATAATACAATATTAATATAACTGCGACAACTCTTAAATTTACATCAGTATACATAAATTAACATGAATTTAATAGTAATATAGGATGCAATACACAATCAATAACAACAACTAATGTTATATAATAATAACAATAATAATAAACTAATAATAATAATAATAAACACAATGTTAATTATAACAGAAAACAGCTTACAACAAACTGTTCCACCTTATTACAGTCAAAATTTAAACAAGTGCCAAATCAATAGACTTTTGAATCTGTGCGATACGCTTGCGTGACGTTACGGGTCAAAAGTAGCTTGCTAATTGTATTGTGCTCAGTGTTACGTTACTGCTAAATTTTTGTTTTCGCGTTTTTGGTGTATTTTTAGTTATATATATAATTTATATATAACATCTGTGTATTTTTTTTGGTATTTTTGGTATCTGTTTTTGGTGTGCAAGAGTTTGTTGTGTGCAGCTTGTGCAAAGTGTGGTAACACAAGCACTTATTTGTCTTTAAACGATTATCACTAGCCTTCATCTAGTGATATTTATCTTTTTTTTTGGATTAATTATACATCTATTTTTCGCAGTGTTATTCTAGATATGACTTTCTCCAACTCGTCCAATTGTGGCCTACAACGCTGCAAGAAGGTTGTGAAAGTTGGCATTTTTGTGCACTTTGCGGTAAATGGTTTCACGAATCGTGCTCGGGATTATCCTCCGAACGCTATTCGCAGCTCGCTAATAGTCCGATTGACTATAAATGCATGGACTGCAGATGTGAAATTGAACTACAGCAATTGCCCCCTGTCAACGACAACAAGCTGGACGTAATTCTAGAAACACTGGCAGACTCAAATCCCTATCTGTCCAAGATAGATACAGATTTAGACTCTAAACTCGATAAAGTAACCTGTTCCTTGGCAGATATGGCTTGTAATCTCTCTGATTCCCTAACCAAAACGGAAGCTTTAAACTCTTCCATCTCCTCCTTTCTAACAATGTCTTGTCTGAAATTAACACTCTCAAAGCTCATGTATCTAAAAGTAGTCCTTCCTCCGTAGCAGTTAAATCTGTTATAAGACTTTCCCAGGAAGAAATTCTAGCTGCTACTAAGCAACACATTGAGGACATAAAACGTGATTGTAATATTATTATAAAAGGCATCAAAGGTAGTGTTATTAACTACAAAGAAATAGTATCCGACATTATTTCTTCTTGTACCTCTAGGGATATTGAGTTTAAGTTATGTAAACTCACCTGTAAGCGCCCTCACTCTGCCCCTCCCATCTTAGTAACCTTTTAATTCTTCTCCTATAAAGGAAGACATTTTGCAAGGTTGGGCAAACACTCGCTCTAAATTTCCAGGAGTTCGCCTTCTAAAAAAAAGACACTCCCATGGAGTGATCGATCCCTAACTTTGTCTAGGAGCTGCCATTCCCTTAGACAATGGAATCCCTATTGTACGACTCACACCTCTTGGCTTGACAACAATGATATACCAAATTTTCAGCTTCCACCCCTTTCAAAGTCACTCTCAAGTCCCTACCCTTCATCGACTCAGACAACTTGCGCCTCTGCTCCCATCTCCTCTATAGTGATTTATTACACTAATGCCCTAAGTCTACTCAACAAATTAGCAGAGCTACAACAACTAGTAAACGGAGTCCTCTCCCACATCATAGGAATCACAGAAACTTGGCTCTCTGAAGACGTACTAAACAGCGAGATACTCCTAGTTGGGTACAGAATTGCAAGGCATGACTCGTGTAAAGGTAAAAGCGGGGCTGTCTATTCTACATTCGAAGAAGACTTTTCTTATGCTATAGTATCTGTACAGCAATGCTTAGCCCTGCGGAAACACGATTCCATCCATCTGGCATTAGGCTCCCCATACCCTCTGCTCTCTATTTTATAGGCCTCCCTTATTATCTAATTCTTCGAACGACGTCTTTGTATCTGAGATTAAACAAGCTCTTTCCCTTCCTTACAAACATCGCATACTACTGGGAGATTTTAATTGCCCCTCTCTTAATTGGAGTTCCCTCTCTGGGGCTAATTCACTTGACGCCAAAATTTTAAACCTAAGTCTTAAGCATGCTCTCCACTCAGCATGTTCTATCCCCAACTAGATATAGACTTGGCTCCTCCCCCTTCTGCCTCGACCTAGTTTTTACTAATGAACCTTCCCACATTGACTCCATATCCTATCTTTCTCCTCTTGGAAAGAATGACCATATTGTTCTGTTTTTTGAAGTAAGCCTTCTCTTAAACAGTTCTAGGTTTAAAGGTGTAAATTTAACACCAATTCCTGATTTTAGGAAAACTGATTTTGGCAAATTGCGTGATTTTCTTGCAAAGGCTGATTGGGGTCCCCTGTATGAGAAAGACTTAGAGCAAGCTAACTCCCATTTCATTAAAATAATTATAGAAGGCATCGATAAATTTGTCTCTCATTGTATCCCTACTCACACCAACCCTAAGCTCCCTAGGAAGATTGTACACCTTATCCAGAAAAGGATTTGAATGTACTATCTATGGAAATCTACTAGGCTCCTATGCTTCTATTATAAATATATTTCTTTTAAAAACCATTGCTCAGGTCAAATTAAGTTGCACAAGAATACTATGGTGCATAAACTTCTACTCAAAGCAAAGGATAATATGAATGCTTTATTTAAATTTATCAAGAATAAGCGCACCCTATGGGATACCCAACCTTGCTTAAAAAATGACATCGGTTTACTACTCTCTAGGCCTAAAGTCTGCAACAACTTTAGAAATTATTTTAAGTCGGTATTTCAGCATTCAGACTCTGCTTCTCTACCTAATCCGAGCTCAGTCTTCACTATAGGCCCCCTCTCTCCCATTGTGCATTCAGTTCTCTGTCAGCTTTGAGGGCTTAAATCAACCTCATGCGGTGCTGACGGGGTGTACTCCAGAGTTTTAAAAAAATGTGCAAAGTATTAGCTCCCCATCTAACCCATATTTTCAACCTCTCCTTTATTATCGGCCGAGTTCCGGCTATCTGGAAGTCTGCATTTATAAGGCCGATTTTTAAATTAGGATCCAGATTTCTGCCTGAAAGCTACAGACCCATAAGCATTCTCTCTACCCCTAGTAAAGTTATGAAAAGATTAATAAGGACTCATCTGTTAGATTTCATAACCAAATATAAAATTATCAACCCAGCCGAACATGGGTTCTATCCTCGCAGGTCTTGCCTTACTAACTTAATTACATATACAGAAAGCATTACGAAAATATTAGACTCTGGCCTCTCAGTTGATGCTATATACTGCGACTTTGCTAAGGCATTTGACAAAGTACCACATGGCCTACTTTTAACCAAATTGGAATCGGTAGGTATCACTGGCTCTATCCTGGCTTGGATCTCCGACTTTCTTTCTAACCGCTCCTTTAGGGTTCGAATAGGCTCCAATTTATCTCGTCCTAGCCAAATCAGTTTGGGAGTGTCACAAGGGTCGGTATTAGGACCTCTATTGTTTATTCTGTTTATTAACGATTTACCTGATGTCGTCCAATCTACCATCTTGTTGTATGCTGACGATGTTAAGATCTGGGGGGCTAACCCAGTTCAACTCCAGGTTGATATCAATAATATCTATGACTGGGCTATGAAAAACTCTCTCCCCTTAAATTTAGCCAAGTGCAAGCATATGTTCTTTGGTAAAACAACCAGAAATGCTTTCACAATGCCCATCCTCGGTACTCAATCAATAGACTTGGTTACTTCTATAAAAGATCTGGAGTGGTGTTTGACCCTGCACTCAAGTTCACGGGCCAACATTCCAAAGCTACCCAAACTTGTTACAGACTAATCAAATTCTTTAAAAGAAATTTAGGCTGCCTCTCCCCAAGGTCTGTTTGGTTACTTTACATGCTTTACATCAGGCCCCATTTAGAATATTGTGCACAGGTCACCGCTCCTATCTTAAGAGGCCGACTCTCATAAGCTTCAAAAAGTTCAAAAGGCTATCTCTAAATTACCTAGGTCTTTAAGAAGTTTACCGTATCAAGATAGGCTCCTCTCGTTAAAACTTTTCCCCTAAATGATAGGCGACTTCGGGGTGATCTCATTTTGGTATATCAGTATTTAACTTCAAGCCCCCACCTATCTTTCTTTTTCACTAAAGTCAAACTCTTGCAGAGGGCATTATCTTAAATTAAGTAAATCTAGAGTTTACTCTAAGCTAAGACTCCATCATTTCTCTCAGAGAGTTATCAATGCATGGAACAGTCTACCCTCAAAGGTAGTTAACGCTAAATCGGTATCGGCTTTTAAGGCTGCTTATGACAGTTACGCCCTAGCTAACTTTACGTGATAATAATATAGTTCATGGAGGATTTATTTTATTTTCATTTTATTTTCCTTTCTTAATACGATGTTATCGATAAATTTGAACCGAGGATCAAAAGGAGATTGTCTCCTACTCAACTCGTGAACCAACCTGTAACCTGTAATACACAGTCACAAACATCCAAATAAACACAAATAAACAAACATTTATAAGTTAATTTATTGGCGCTTTTTAAGCAATAATTAGGAGTTTACATTAGAGCTCTTACTCACTTTAAACAAAATTATTTTTTACATACATCCATTACAGAATGGAATAAGCTTCCTAATCATCTAGTCAATTCTAAGTTGTTAGGGCCATTTAAGACTAATTATAATCAGCACTTGCTTGCCTCTTTCATTTAAATTCTTTACCTATCTACTTGTCTTGTCAAACTTATTTATTTACTTTTCTCCTATATTGTTACAACTTTTTATCTTTTATATTATTTATTCCTTTTTGTCCCAGTTTCTTCCTCCCTCTTTATTTTCCCCGATTTTAAGCTTTCAGATACATTGAGAAGCGAGGATTAAAAGAAAAAATTCCTACGTACTTTGTGTACCCTTCTGAATCCTGAATTCTAAATTTAGCGACTTTTAATAATGTAGTACATCATCAAAAATACGATTTTACGTTATTCTATGTTCCTCACATGAAAAAAATTATGTAATTAAGAACTGTGTATGTGCCGTTTTTTTAACAAATGCAAATAAATTATTGATTTTATAAGAAGCCTCCCATACTGTACATACAATTATCTATAAAAACCTATGTAATTACGCTAAACTGCATTTGTTTTATTACAGTAAAACGTTAGTCAATAGTAAAAATTCATTACATTAGTGATCCCATATCAATTTTAGTTTACGCACATATTTTTCATTCTATGCAATAGTTATAATGTAATTTCTTTCTGTTGTTAATATAATACGTTAATAATCGGAATATTGTCAACTATTTCTATAACAATTGCCGTTTGTTATTGTTTGTAGCAAGAATTCAATTGCTCAATCTTAAGCCTCTATGGCTAAAAAGGATCAAAATAAATCCATTCTTATTCCATAAATTAATTTTCAATAATAATTCAAACTATTCAATAACAATTAATGCTAACAAATTTAAACGTGAGATAAAATATAGAGAATATACAGTATATAAATTGTACCATCAATCTTCTTTGAGAACAATATTTCTCTTAATTAAATATTCTAAGATATGAAATAAGTTACCAATCAATTTTTTTTAATATAAAATTTCAAAGCTTTTAAAAGAATTTAAAAAATACATTAAGACCCGCCATGTCCCAAATATCAGTGATCATGCAACGTTCGACTATTCTGTGAGTCCATAAGAAATTTGTTTCAATATAATGTTTACTTGAAAGTTGCAATTGATCTATCTAAAAAGAATAATACAATTTTATATACATTACTTAATAATAATAATAATAATAATAATAATAATAAATAATAATAATATTATTAACAATAATAGTAATAGTAATAATAGTAGTAATTATTATAAACAATAATAATGATAATAATAATGAAATACTAATCATAATAATAATGAGCTTAATAATAATAATAATAATAACAATTATAACAATAAAATTGTTAATAATCATAGTAATAGCAATAATAATAATAATATTAATAATAATAATTTAATAATAATAATTCTAATAATGATAATGATAATATTAATAATAATAGTAGTAGTAACAATAATAATTTTTAAAAATTGTTAATGATAATAATAGTACTAGCAGTATTTCAGGATATTTTTCTTCACAAGTTGAGTAGGCCAAAACGCCTTTTAGTACCCGGTTCTCATATTGTCTCAAGTTTTCAGGGGAAAAAATGAAGTGGATGATGAGGTAAAGGGGGATTAGTAACAGAAAAAAAAATTTTAATCAAGGTAAAATCAATGTAAACAGAGGAAGTTAACAGTTATAGAAAACGAGCAAAAAGTACAAAATATACAAAAATAATAATAAAACAGGTTACGTATTACAATGTAAAATTACTGCAATAATCTTTAAAAAAAGAAGAAAACAGAAAAGGATTAATAACGCCCCAATGGACGTGTAGCGGAACGCGCGCCTTATCTCGCGAGTGATAATAATAATAATAATAATAATAATTTTAACAATAATAATAATAATAATAATAATAATAATAATCTATAAAAAAGCTATTTATGTCTTGCTACTGTGTTAATAATATTTTTATGATAAATTTATAAATTTTTAATGTTTTAGTTTTGTCAATTTTAGCACTTACTTCTTTTTTACAGTTAATAGAAAAATAATATACTTATTTCCTATTGGCTGTCCCAATATCGTGATTACTCCTAGAATTTTCTCCCTCTACCCGCATATTATTTCTACTGGTTAAGAAAATGTTGGTTTTAGACAACCTTGAAATTGTTTATTTTATTTGTTTAACGGATTTGTGATTATATTCTTGCTTAATATATTTGTTAAACAAATTAAATATATAAAAAACAAATTGCAAGAAATATTTGTTTTTATTATCTACAATTAAAATTTTTTAAATATTTAAATTTATAAAAAAAAATTAATTAAAAAATAATGTTTTTAATATTTAACAAACTATTATATTTATACAAAAATTTAATAACAAATTAATTTAAATAAGTGTTTTTTTAAATTAAAAAAAATTAGATGTTAAAAATATGTAAATCGAAAAGGTAGTTACGGCAACCCATTTTATTTATTTCGCAACGTTTTCAAATACAAAGTAATGGATGTTATTTTAATTATAATACATTATGTTTTTTATTTGTGTCAATTTTTAAAAATAATTGTTTTAACTGAAGCTCTCATCTTGTTATGACAGTGTTTACTAAAGGGCTTGTATTAAATATTTTTTATCACTCGCGATGTAATTATTACAGTGTTTTTGCATTGTAATACGTAACTTGTTTTATTATTACTTTTATATATTTATTATTTTTGCCCGTTTTTCATAAATGTCAACAGTTTCATTATCCACCTTGATTTCGTTTAAATCTCAAAACTTTTTTTCTTTAACATATTACCCTTTACCTCACTATCCATTTCATATTTTTTCCCGAAAATTCGAGACAATTTTTATTGAAAAATGGATACAAAGAACCAAGTCATTAAAAGGTCTTTGACCTGATCAACCTAAAAACCTAAAAAAGCTTGTAGGAAAACATTTAGTTGATAAACAATATGAATTTCTCAAGACTTTTTCATTATACAGTAATTTTAAATATTAAAAAAAATTACATGCATATTATATTGACTATATTTATATACATTAACATATTACATTTTATTTTGATCCCATTATTTGTACTACTACGTTTTTATATTGATGGTAAAAATGTATTTTACGCTGAATATCCGTGAGATATTAAAATCAGGTAATCAGGTAAAATCACGAGTTATGTAGGAGGAAACTCCTTTTTGTAGTCGGTTCAAAATATCAAATATCGACAAAATAAATCTCAAAGATTATGTATATAAATATAATAAAGTTGTAAAAACAGGAATATGAAATTAAATATATTCATGGAGAAAATAGTTGTCATATGCTAATTTGAAGGAGTCGATGGAAGAGGCTGAAACAACATGGCTAGGTAGAAGATTCCACGTGGATATAACCCTATACGAGAAATGGTTTAAATGTAACCGGGATCTTATTCTGGGTTTGGATAACTTAAAAGGGTGCCCCCTTCGAGAATCATTTGCAGGGATAAAAGGAAGTTTGGCACCATTTGATTTTAATAATTTATAAACTAAGATGAGATCGCCCCGGAGCCTCCTATCTTGCAATGGAAAGAGCTTGAGAGATTTTAATCGGTTTGTATAGCTAACGTTCTTGAGCTGCCTAGAGGTCTTTGTGAACCTACGCTGTACTTTGTCTAAAATCTTAATATCCGCTTTTAGGTAGGGGGATGTAACTTGGATACAATATTCTAAATGGGGTCTAATGTAAAGTTGGTAGAGTAACCGTGTACAACTCACCGGGACGTTCCCGAGATTATGATTAAAGAACGTGGTGAGTTGGAACCCCTTGGAGGCTGCTATCCTGTGATGCGTTGAAAAGTTTAGGGATTGATTAAAGGTAACCCCTAGATCCTTGATTAAATTAACTCGAGTGATGGGAGAAGAATTTGGTGCTCTAAATATATTGCCTGAATATTTACCAAGGGAGAAGTGTTTACACTTGGAAAAATTCAGAGGAAGCGCATTTGCTATAGACCAATTGTAGATACTTAAAATATCTAGTTGAAGTTGTTCAGGATTGGTATTCCAAATCTTGACATCATCAGCATATAACAAGATGTCAGAACGAACAACAGCAGGTAGGTTATTAATATAAATAATAAATAACAAAGGACCAAGGACGGATCCTTGAGGTACACCTGAGGTAATGTTTACTGCAGTGGAAGTAATATCACCTAATCTTACGCTTAATTGCCGATTGGAGAGAAAATCCGTTATCCAATCGAGGAGAGGCGGGCTAATCCCAAAGGCTCTCAATTTATTCAATAATGCCGAGTGGGGTACTTTATCAAATGCTTTGCAAAAATCAAAGTAGATGACATCAATCGAATGAGAGTACTCCAGCATTCTAGTGATACTATTAGTAAATGTCAGTAGATTAGTGAGGCTTAATAATAATTATATATATATATATACTAATTTAGTATTTTAGTCATTTTACCCATTGAATGCTAATCTACCATATAATCTATATTCTTTGAATTTTTCAAAACTTAAATAAGCTTTACGTATCTGAGTAGTCGGGGATACTTTTCATAATTAGTTATTTATGTTTTTGGTATACTACACGGTTTATTTTTAAATCCTTATTTATTCCTTGTATCTATTAGTAATTTTTTTATTTGATTGAATTGAAAAATGTACCTTTTATCAGTGATATTTAAATTTAAAGTTTTGCTAACTTTTTTCATTTTTTCAGAATGTTATTTTTAATATTTTTAGAATATTAATAATTTTTTTATTTGCTAAAATGTATATATTTACTTTTGCTAACTACAAAGGATTATTTTTATATTTCTGTTGCTAATACCTGCCTTGATTAAAACTTTGATCATTTTTTAAACAACTCTCTCTCCCTCTTTTGCATATCAGCGTTGTTTTAGTTTTATTAAACGTTTTAAACAATATTTTTTATTTTAGTGAATCCAACATGTTTCTTCTTGTAAAAGTTTCATTAGATCCAGTTTAAAGCACATGTCCAGTAATAAAAAAGATGCTAAATTGCAGTATTATTTTAGATTAAATACTTTTGACTTATTTTTTAACTATAGAAGGCTTTTGATAAAATTTATTTTACTTTGTTAACTTTCTAGGTCTATTGACATTAATAAATATTTTTAGCACTTGAAGTACAGCTGTCAACCAACTTATTTAAGCATTAGCCTTAAATAACATTACTTCATTTATTAGGTTATAACTGCCTGGAATTTATTACCCACCGTAATTTATTTTTTTTGGGTTCATTGATTTATTTAAGGTGTAATGTGTGAGCAATAAGTTCTATTTAGGTCTTATATTTTTCCTCTTTTTTTGTTAAACAAAAACCTTTGTTGACAATTAAAAACCCAGAATCCAACCTGAAACCTCTTTCATTCTCATCATCATTACCCTCATCGGGGATAAACATCCTCCACTCGTTATTATCATCCAGGGTAGTCTTAAAAACCAAAACGTTTGCAAAAACGTCTACTTTTGTAGTATGTACTTAAAGAACGACACTTGATGTCTGCTGACATTAAATGTTAATTACATCCGGAGTTAAACCCTCCAATGATCTCTGTTGGCTGCATAGGGTAAACAAACGGACGCCCATTTAAATAATGCATTTGGACGAGGAGTCTTAGCATAAATAAAAAGACTGAGTTTGCATGCTGCAATGTCCGTCCAAATTTTCCGTTGGCCGCCTGGCCTTCTTTTCCATCCAGGTAATGAATGGGTTTCTATAGCTATTCTGGCTGGATGAGTGGGCGATCTATGTAAAATACCGCCAATCCATTTTAATCGTCTTTCTTTTACTGTGCTAGAGATACATGGTTAATAAATGTTAAAAGACTTACAAATATATGGGAATGGTCGAAATATTTTACTAGTTATTAAATGAGTGCGTTCAATAGAATAACGTAACTATATGGATCTTAAACAGCTTTGCTCAAAATAAACAAGCTTTTGTGTATCTACTTGGGTGAGAGTCCAAGTTTTGCATGCATAAAGTAGAATGGAACGCACTAAACTTTTATATATTCTAATCTTGGTTTTAATAGAGATAATACTTTTGTTCACTTAAACGCTCAAAGGCTGCAGCAGAGAGGCGAATACGACGTCGAATCTCTGAAGAGCTGGATCCTTTATTATCTATGACCGAGCCTAGGTGGGCTACCATTAACAGTGATTAGATTTCTAAAGGGAACGTTTGCTAAAACTACTGTTTTTTAGTATTAAGATATAAATCGTTTTTCTCTGAGGCTTTTTGAGTAAGTTCAACCGCATTTTGCAAATCTTCTTCGGTTTATGCCATAAGAATCGCATCATCTGCATATTGTTATTTCTGCATATACAAATCATTTTGAATTGTTGACTTTCATTGCTTTGTATGTGAAGGAAAGCACGTTATAAAGACACGAAATTGTTCGGCCGATTAACACCATTTTTATGATGACGCCATTATTTATGGAGAATAATGAAACTGTTTGATGTTTTTGCCGAAAAGATATACACATTAGTGGAGTATTTTAAGCGACCTTTTAAGTTATCCGTTAAGGCGAAAGCTCAGTTATACTGCTGTAGATTCGATTCCTAATCTGCTTACGGGATGCAGTACATAGAAGCACAGAACAAAAACCATTACATTTATTGACAGTTGATACTTTATATTATTTGAAAATTTTAAACTACTAGAAAATATAATAATTACGTTTGAAAATAATGACAGACTGTTTTAAAACAATTAATTTTTTGCATATTTTATTTTTAAAATTGTATTTTTCTATAGTGGATTTACTTGATTTATATGGGCCTCATTTTCGTGCTTTTATGTTTGGAGTTGACACAAAGTCTCTCGAAAATAATTATACAAATACTACATTGTCGAGTCAAGTTGAAACACAACGCGATTATGTAGAAGTAATTTTATGCTTCATTATATTTTTTTAGAATCGTTCCGGTTCAGTCACAGCTTTAATCGAAGGCGTTGCTTCAATCAACATTGTCGATAAAGAATTTAATTTTTCAGATCACAGTGTTAGTGATTTGGACGAATATTTATTAGACCATAATTATGATGACGATTTAATTGAAGTTTTGCAAGAGTTTGACTCAAACAAAAAAGTTTCACCTGTGTTACTTAGGTCGGCTTTCTAATTCTGTGTTATGGTTTTGTAGATATAAAAGTGCACAGCATTATGCCGAAACATTCAAACCATTGATTATTATCGAAGAGAAATTTGATAAAAAGTTTAATAAACTCCCAATATTGGAAAATGTCACTATAAAGTGGAAAACTAGTATAATTGGGTATTTTCTACTACCCTCTACTAAAAAAGGTATGTGTATGTCTATTTGTTGTTTAATTATTCATGTGCCATGGTACATGTTGTTCAATTTGTTATGCCTGGGTATTGGGCAGATTAGTGTTCAACTGAGCTACTTATTGTCCGAATACCTTGACTTGCTTACCCACTAGTCCCGGGGTTGAAACAAGAAGTCAAAACACTTTTAGACCAGAATCAAATATTACTAATTACACATTACATATATATAGGAGTGGGCTTGCTATCCACTCCACTGGCTGTCTGTCCCACACTCGGACTTCATTATGATTGGTCCGATGAGTCACTTATCGATCGTAGTTCGGTGTCGTCCTAACACCTCCCTTTTTTTTGAAAAACGATGTGATCGTATTTTTTTCTTCCAGGGTTTACTTCGATAAAGGTAGACGGGTGACGTTTTCGCGTTGATTTGCGTAGCCTTGAGCTTGTCGTTTGCCATTTGTTTGATTTTTCATTTGCCTTCTCATTGTCAACCAAACTGTAATTGCTTAAGATTCGTTGAAATTGATCTTCGCTCCTCCCCTCTTTCATTTTTAAGCATTTGACGCTTAAATTTATCGACCAGTCGTTCGACTTATCCGTTTGATTGAGGATGATATGCAGAAGACTTTATGTGATGTATGCCATTATGAAGGCAATATTGAGCAAATTGAGCAGAAGTAAATTGTGGACCGATATCAGTTACCGTTTTTATCGATGCAACAATTGTTTCATCCTGATCGCTGGATTTCGGTGAAATTAATTGTGATAAAGCATCAGCTTGCCCTATCTTGTTCGTTGCATATGATACCGATCTTCTTCCTTTGAACACTGGCGTTACTTTTGGACGCAGTTGCAAATGTGCCTTGGCTTTTGTACAACAACGGTATTTTGAACGGATGTTGTTGATAGTAATTTCGGAATGTTTTTCGTTCTCTTGCACGGTTTTGATTTTGGTGCTTTGACAGTTCTTTTATTGACAAGTTTTCCACATCAAATTTTGCTATTAGATCAATGCCAAATAGATCTAAATCTTGTTCGCGGACCACATGTAGTTTATGATTGATTGTTTTATCGGCGAACGATAATGAACAACATGTTTCACCCATGAAGATGAGTCTTCCTCCTGACGCGTTCATTGCAATAGTCGACGTCGGAGATAAAGGCGGTCTTCCCAAGTTAATCCATGTTCTCTTTGAAATTAAGAATATATCTGATGCAGTGTCCAACTGCATTTTTATTAGAGTTCTATTGACTCCAATAGTAAGATACTTTCTGTTATGGATTAATTTCACTTTCTGTGATGGGACTGCGTGAACTGTGTAGTTACGTTGATGTGGCTTTTGAGATTGATTGTTTTTTCTGTTGAAAACATGTCTGCAGTAGCCTTCTTTATGACCGATTTTATTACAAATCTTACATCTGTGTTTTGTATAGCTGCAGAACTTGACATAATGCCATTGACCACATTGCCAACACGCTGTAGGTGGTTTGATTTGCATATTAGTTATCTTGGGTTTTGTGACTTTCGCTGTTAATGCTAGTTTAGACTCTTCAATAAGTTTTGAGTCCTTCAGATTGAGCAAACGTTGACATTCCTCTGTTAATGCTTGTAGTGTCAATTCTGGATTGGCCTCCAGTTTTGATAATAGTCGGGTGCGAATATCAGCATCATATTGCGACTGTAAGCCGGAGATGAATATCAAACATTTAAACTGATCAACTAACATTTGATTTAGTTTAAAACGCTCACATTCTTTGTTAACTATTCCGGCGAACGTGACGAAATCGTCTGATTCAATTTTTCTTTATTGAAGACAGCGATAACGTATGCTGAACACTGACGATTGATCGCCAAATATCTTTGATTAGCACTTGATTGTCTCATCAAATGACAAGTCTGTTAATGTTTTGGGAAGAATATAATGAATAAACTTGTCATGTTCCTGTGTGCCCAGTTTTCTTAACAGGGTTCTGGTCTTCCATTGATCATCCTTGTCTTTGAAATCCTGGTTGAATATATTGTCGAAACGTTTGAACCACGCTTCAAAAGTTGAGCCATTTACCGGATCAAAATTGAATTCAGTAATAGCGTTAACGAGGCTGTCTACAGTTTGATTTTGTGACGTTGCATTCTCTGAACACGAAGAAAGCACAATTTTTGACGTCATTGTTTCGATCAAACGTAGTGAGCTGCCTCAAATTGGATTTGTTGTTGTTGAAGAATAAGTTTTAATTCCATTTTGATTACTGGGATTGGTTTCTATTTTTGTACAGCAAATTAAACAATCGATTCTGAAAGTTTGATAAACGCAACAAATGCTAAAGAATAATACAGTTTCTTGGCTAATAGACGGTATTACTGTTAGCAAATATTCTGTCAGAGTTGTTTCTCTTATCCAAACGGATACATGTGTATACCTTAAAGATACTTTTTAAGTATTCTGGCTGCATGCTTGCACTTATCTGTTGAAGTAGAGGCCTAGTTATACCACTGTGAATTCGATCCCTGTTGTGTTAACCTTTAGTATATTTAGTCTAGGCTTCCCCTCGTGGATGTGACACTAAGGGGTATAACTCTCATGGTAAATTGAAACTTTATAAACATTATTTAAATATTCAGAATAATTAGCGTTTTAAAGTAGGCTAAGTCGTTAGACCGAAATACGCCTTTTTAAATTGTGAACAATGGAAGCGATTTATCTAAGATGAAAACTAAATAATAATAATTGTGATATTCCTGACTGTTCTTCTGCCACGTGGTGAATCCTGGACTAGGTGTCTACAGGCATCTAGACTAATAACAACAGGGACCGAGTACACAGCAGTACAACTGGGCTTCCACTGGACTCCCGCTTAGTAAATAGGTGCTAATATACACCCAAGTTATCTCATGGTATCCATTTCTCATAGTATCCATGGTATCCATTTATCATAGTATCCATGGTATCCATTTATCATACATAACCGGTTTGGCGTCAACCCCCAATTGCCCCGAAACGTATCGCTTTGTCAATTACTGTAAACACTGACTTCGTCTCTAGGAAGCGGTCTTCTAGCCAAGAAACTTTATTTAGTCCTTCACCCCCAAGTTTAATTTGCATCCGACAACCTCTGGGTATATAAATTCGTGATGCTACGCAAACTTGGAACTCATAGAGAGGTGGCTCTACTACCAACTTTTGTTGCTTCTGTTGTTGTTAATGCTAATTGTATTGTATTTTTTTCAGATTGTGATTTAAAAATAGCAGTTGGAAGTAGATGTTCAGTTACATCTGATGATTTTAGCAATTTTGGAGAAATTATTAAAATACCTGACGGTGAGTATCATTTGGTAAACTTTTAACTAATTAAAAAATGTAAATTATTGTTTGTTTTGTTAAATTATTTAATCAAACTTAACTGTTTATTGGTTTTTTTCTAGGTCAAAGTTTTGTTTGTTGATGTAAGAGTGTTCATTTTTTATTGTTATTTATTTGGTTTTTATTATATCATTATTTTATATTCGTGGAGTAAGTTAAAAGGTTGCTTTCTATAGTTTTTTATATATGCAACAAATTTAAGGAAGTAACTGTTTAATAACAATAATGAGTCGGATTCATTTTTTGTCAGGGTAGTTTTTGTAACCAACTAGATATGTGTAATATACAGTAGGCAACATATTTCATTCCATTTAATTTTTTTTAAATATTTTTGTTTATAAAATAAATTAATGTATATTTTTAAAATATTAAGAATTTTTTTGCTAATAATATTAAATGTATATATATTAGTAAAGTGTTATCCAAGGTACTTATTAACAAGCGTTAAATATGTCTAAGATAAGTAACAAGTGCTACATATATTTCAATATCATAGTAGGTCAACATTGGATTCACTTATGTCACTATCTGTATGTATACCTTTAAATATCTTTTCAATTACCCAAGTGTAGTTTTGCATCTATTCGCCTGGGTTCGATCACCACCAGTAGCACCGAATGCGGGTCCACGTTCGGCTTCGCTAAAATGTTCACCGATGAAAAATGTTTAACATAAAACAGTTAAAGTATCAAACATAAGAATTAAAAAAGAAAATTGAAAGCCCAGTTATACTGCTATACAGTTGGTATTACTTTAGCGTCGTATTTTTTTAGTTAGACAGACTGTATAGATGGACAAGAATTATGTGCACAGCAATCTGCATTGACCGAAAGGGATTTACAACTTTGTCGTCGTTTTGAGTCATGTTCATGAGGGTTGTGTCCCAATGTCAACCATATTAATCAAGCTGAAGTACTTGTAGAAAATGTAGGGAGCGATAACGTCATTAATTTAGTAGAATTATATTTCGTTTTGAAGGAATGTGTGCAACTGATTTTATTAATGGGTTTTAGGGGATTTGATTTTATGTAGAACCGTCCGATTCACTTGAATAATAAATCCACTTGGATTTGAGTCAACCAGGAGCACTGTACAGGTGTGTTATCCTTATTTGGAATCATTAGCAGTTTAAGTTTATGTATATATGTGTGTGTGTGTGTAAAACTTGAAAGGTATTTACTGCTGATGATTCCAAATGTAAGGATGAAACAGATGTACAGTACTCCAGATCGAGGTTGACTTAAAACAAAATGGATTTATTATTCAAGTGAATCTAACAATTCTAAAAACTAACTTTGTATTGTAAACTATGTGGCTACTAGAATTGGTTAAAACGGATAATTGTGTTGGCTGCATGAATTTATTTAGATATTGTAGTAACATTATGAATACATAATAGGACGTCAAATATTAAAAAATGTAGAAAGCACATGCAGTTATTTGATCGTCAATTAACTACACATTACACGAAGTACTTAATTTATATCAATTCCTGTTTATGTAACTACTTGGTTTAAATGACTTTATGTACTGTTGGTTAGGTTGTTAATGTAATCCGTAATGCTAATGAATTTGCTAATTTAAGTAATTCTTATAAAGTCTCAATTTATAATAAAAGCGATATTCCTGACTGTTGCCTCCACGTGGCGCATTCTGAACTAGATGTACCGAAAGTACCTAGACTAACACAGACCAAGGATAGAGTGACGTTGGCAGACAGGTGCAAGTATACATTTAGGATATATAACAGGTATTTTAAGTTGTAGGTATACCATGTATAGCTGTTGACAAAATATTAGACAGATTTGTCAATCCTTGTGAATAGTGGCGTCGTCTCAAGGATGCCATTTATCAACCAA
The DNA here is from genome assembly GCA_025895645.1 of Cardicola forsteri. Classification (NCBI taxonomy): domain Eukaryota; kingdom Metazoa; phylum Platyhelminthes; class Trematoda; order Strigeidida; family Aporocotylidae; genus Cardicola; species Cardicola forsteri. Next base: position 55,580 of record JAKXYG010001030.1, on the reverse strand, counting down.
GAAGCTTCGTTAGTTTCTTACATTTGCTATTTTTATTAAGCCTTCGGAGTTCATTGTTTAATATACACTATTGAAGAGACAGTTACGTTAATTGTTAACCGATGATATCTATAGTGTGTGTAATTCAATTTTATGTTAATCTAACCGACTAGTCGCTCAGTTGGTTTTGAGCAGTTTCAACATAATTGAAATATTCAATTAGAGAGGGGTAGTGTTAAAAAATTAGCAAGTTTATTGTTAATATAAAACTAAGTTTTCACAATACAATTCCTTTACTTTCCCATGGCTATAGGTGGTTTGTTTTGAGAAATTGGAAAAAAAAACAAATAATATAACTATTAAGTATTACATTTAGGAAGTATTGTATTTTTATTCTGACCTAAAAAGCAAACTTATGTCGGGATGGCCTAGCGGTACTTGGGTGGACATCGGGGTTCGAATCCCATTACCGGCACTAAATGCGGCCCAACGTTTGGCTTTGCTAAAATGTCCACTGCCGAAAGATGTTTTCCGTAAAACAGTTAAAGTAATAAATATTTTTTTAAAAACAGCTGCTTATGCTATTTGGTATATTTTGCTTTATAATGTCTATTTTATGCTTTACAATGCTTGTAAAATATATTATTTATTCGTTAATTTGTTGGTGAGATAGTTACCCCTTAATTGATGTTATTGTTTTATTTTGGTTAGTAACGTGGTCACATCTTTATTTTTTTACATATTTATACGACATAAAACTATTGACTTTGATGGCTTGATAAGTATAACAAATGCAGAAGAATAACGGAGTTTCTTGGCTGGTAGACCGCATCTTTGTGACGTCGCCACTGTTTGCAACGTTTGAAGAGGCCGTCTGATTTTTTGTCAGGATTATCACCTACTGCCCAAGGGTTACATGTGATATGCATGTACCTTAATATACCTTTAAGTGCCCTGAATGTATGCTTGTATTCAACTGCCAAAACGGAAGCTTAGTTATGCCGCTATACATTCGGTTCTTGCTGTTATTAGTCAAAACTTTTTCGGTGTATGCTAGTATCTATCCGCCAAAAAGGTAGTTCAGCTATACTGCTGTACACTTGGTCTCTGTTGTGTCAGTGCTCAGGTGCATCTAGTCCACGATGCATCATGTGGAGGTGACAGTTAATGATTTCACCAATATTACAAATTGGTACTTTGTAAGCATTACCCAAATCTTTTGGATTATTAAAATATTATTTTCTTATTTATGGAGGTAATGGTTTTACAATGTTCGCTCTACGACGTACCTACTTTTTATATCCATTTCCAATGATGATGATGATACTCCTGACTGTTCCTCCTCTATGCAGTGCATCTTGGACTAGGTATCCACAGGCATCTAGATCAATAGCAGCAGGAACTGAGTGCACAACGGCATGATTGGGCTTTCTCTGATTTGACGTTTGGTAAATGAGTGCTATGATGCACTGAAGATGCTCAAAAGCTATTTCAAGTTATCCATTGATCATATGTAGCCGGTTTGGCTCGTGGATCTGTCAAACGGTGTCAACCGTCAATTAACCCAATTGACGAGGTGTCAATTGCAAGGAATCGATCTTCTATCCAATAATTTTCATTTATTTCCCTTCAAGTTTAATGTGCATTTGACAACTTCTTTGCATAGGAATTCGGAATGTTATGCGAATTTGGAACTAATGAAAAGGTGGTTTTCCCCACTAACGTTTGTTGTTGTTGTTGTTGTTGTTGTGAATTGTTCCAACCAGTGTTACATTCTGTACAAAACGAAATGCTCAAATCGTCTGTTTTAATTATTAATTATATGCATTTCTAGTTTTACTAATATAAAAACTATATTTTTAACAAAAAATTACGTTCATTTTAATAATAATAATAATAATTTTTAATATTATTATTACTATTATTATTATTATTGTTATTATTATTAATGTTCTTATTATTATTAGTATGATTATTACAGTTGTTGTTATTATAATAATAATTATTATTATTACTATTATTATTATTATTATTATTATTATTGTTATTATTATTAGTATTAGTATTATTATTAGTATTATTATTATTGTTATTATTATTATTATTGTTATTATTTTTATTATTATTATTATTATTGTTATTATTATTATTAGTCGTAGTAGTTGTATTAGTAGTAGTAGTACTAGTATTGTTATTATTATTATTCGGTTGTAGATTCAAATAATCAATATGGTTTAGAAATGAAAGTACCCTTGAACCGTTTGGAACAAACATTGGTTTATAAGATTGATATAATGAGGAGTAATATACCGTTTGCTCGAAAATATGTCGCACTTTGCAAATGTGAAATACAGGTGGAGCGTTTACTGCCCAACATTTTTGATCGTCTTTTGGGTATTAATTCGAAAGACATGGTTTTAAAGTGCAAGTTGCCAATTAAATATTCAGCTCCCAATTTGCCCAACTTGAATACGAGTCAAGAAAATGCAGTCAAGTCAGTACTCCAAAGTCCCCTAAGTTTGATCCAAGGTCCACCTGGCACCGGCAAAACTGTGACATCTGCGACAATCGTCTATCAGTTGGTTCGTATTTACCAAAAAAAGGTACTTGTTGTAGCTCCAAGCAATACCGCTGTGGATCATGTGTGTGAAAAAATCCATTTCACAGGCCTGAATGTGATACGTTTCTGTTCCAAATCACACCAACCGTCGAATGTTCTAGTCAAGCGTTTGACGTTGGATTTCAAGGTTCGCAAAGCTGAAGGCAATGAGGAATTGCGACGGTTGCAGAAGTTGAAAGATGACGGTCAAGTGTTGAGTTCAGCGGACGCAACCCGATATATAATCCTGAAAACAAGATTGGAAAGTGAATATTACTTTTAAAACAAGCTTGTAATAATGGTATTTGATTTTGATTAATATCAAGCTAGTTAGATAATGTTAGTGATTTTGTTGATTGAATGTCAATTTGACTTTTTTCAAGTGTATAATTTTCATTTGTGTGTTACCAAGCCACAACCAACGTTGGTGTCTAGACCATTTTTTATTAGTTCTAACTTTGCACGGTATTTCCAATTTCTTTCATTCATTCATTGAGGTTGGTGACATAGTTACCTCTTCATTATTTCAATATTTGTACGGCATATTAAAACAACCGATTTTGATCCACGATAAACGTGGAACAATAACGACGTTTCTTGGCTAATAGACGGCATATTTGTGACGGCGCCATTGTTTGCAACGTTTGAAGAGGCCGTCTGATTTTTTGTCAGGATTATCACCTACTGCCCAAGGGTTGCATGTACCTTAATATACCTTTAAGTGCCCTGAATGTATGCTAGTATTCAACCGCCGAAATGGAAGCTTACTTGTGCCGCTATACATTCGGTCTCTGCTGTTATTAGTCTAGATGCTTATTGGCACCTGGTCCAAGATGCACCACGTGGAGGACGAACAGTCAGGAATATTATCATCATTGGTAATCGAAACGTTTCAAGTATTATTCAAATCCCCAGGATCATTTGTATCCTAAATAATTATTATTGTGCATAGAGGTGAACGCCACTCAAACTGACAAATTGCCGTGTTTTGGTAGTAAAACAACCAAGAACTTTCGATTGTTCAGTAGGGTTTGCTACATTTGGTTTGCTTGTTTCAATTTTCCTAGGATCATTGCTCGACAAAGCCGACATTATTTGCTGTACTTGTATATCAGCCGGCAATCGTCTTTTGTTTGGCATAGAATTCCACGCAATTCTTATTGATGAGTCGGCTCAGGCAACGGAACCGGAATGCTTGATTCCTCTTATGCGTGGCTGCAGTCAAGTGGTGTTGGTTGGCGACCACTGTCAATTGGGACCGGTGGTTGTGTGTCCCAAGTCAGCCGACGCTGGCCTAACTCAAAGTTTGTTTGAACGCTTGTTTAAATTGGGAATAAAATCGACTTGTCTTCAGGTAATTTTTGCTATTGTCATTTATTTGTTGTAGTTACTGACATGCTAAAATGGGACCTGTCAAAATTAACACATTGAACTTGGTTGACTTTCCTTACACATCACTTAAGCATATTAAACACATCAACATTGTACTAAGATAACCCACAAACATCATTTTAGCAATACTAATAATTAAAACAATAAAAACAATTATTTTTTACTAATACCATTACCATCTTCTTGATTAGACAAAATACTCAAAATTTACACATTTCGACAAGATCAAAATACTATTGCATTATTTGCTTAAAAATAACATTATATTATAAAATATGTGGCATATATTTACCTCTTTATTTATTCTTATTTTATGTTTGCTACTCGAATGTTTTACGGGAAATGCATCTTTCACAGTGGACATTTCGGAGGCGAGCACAGATGCACCCAGTTTAGTGCCGGTGCCATGGGATTCGAAGATAACGTCCACCGAGGTCCGAATTGGAGTGAAGTACCGTCTAGACCACAGCGTCAATCCATATACAAAACAGACATCACCTTGTCCAAATTTAGTAGTTCGGGATAAGAATCAAGCCAAGGTTATTGGTAAAATCTTGTTGAATCAGGATTTTTACGAAGAACATAATCGTTTTTTTCTTTGAGCGTGCCTTTGATTTTCCTCCGATTCACCTCTCGTTTAAGATAACTAAAAACATCAACATTGTACTAAGATAACCCACAAACATCATTTTAGCAATACTAATAATTAAAACAATAAAAACAATTATTTTTTACTAATACCATTACCAAATTCTTGATTAGACAAAATACTCAAAATTTACACATTTCGACAAGATTAAAATACTATTGCATTATTTGCTTAAAAATAAATTATATTATAAAATATGTACATATATTTATTTATTTATTTATTTTATTTTATGTTTGCTACTCTGAATGTTTTACGGGAAATGCATCTTTCAGCAGTGGACATTTTAGTGAAGCCGAACGTGGCCCCGCATTTTAGTGCCGGTGGTGGGATTCGAACCCACGTCCACCGAGGTCCGAATTGGAGCGTTGTACCGCTAGACCACCCCGGCAATATATACAAAACAGACATCACCAATTGTCCAAATTTAGTAGTTCAAAGGATAAGAATCGACCAAATTATTGGTAAAATCTTGTGGAATTTGATTTTTCAAAACATAATCGTTTTTTTCTTTAGCGTGCCTTGATTTTCCCTCCGATTCACCTCTCGTTTAAGATAACTAAAAAAGTTTTCAATTGCATTGAGGTCCGGGCTGTATGGAGGCAATTGAACAAAGTTCAGTCTTTTGCTATTTAAAGAATCTTTGGTCGTCTAAACAATAAGAAAATGGGTTAATTTTTAAATTACATTTTTTGACGTATGTACCGTAGCATTATTTTGAACAACCATCAAATACCCTGAAGCATTTTGTCGTAGTTCAAACTTGAAACATTCATTGAAAATAGCTATAAATTCTGAGCTGCTTAGGTGGCTACTTGTTTGGCTCCATCTTGGTAGTTGCCCGTACTTAATTCCGAAGTATCCATGATGACATGATGGATGTGCAACCTTTTTAACAATGCAATTGTTGTCTTGAAGAAAATGGGAACCACAGATGACCGTGGTTTATACTTCAAGGCACACTTGTCAGTAAAAAAAACGATTTCCAAAAACACACTGGACGGTTTTCATATGTTTTTGCAAATTCCACACGTTTTCTTCTATGTTCTGCTGTTAAGGAAACCTTTTTTAACGTTTTCCTTAACTGCAGATTGGTCGATTTCATTCGATTACGAATAAGTGAATATGAAAAATTGACAATTCATCGTTTTGTATTTGTTGGATGGGCTTTATTCTGTTTCTTTTAATTTGATAATAATAATAAAAGTTTCATCTTGTTTATTCGTAGATGGTGCAGGTCCAGTTCCTGCTGTTCTTGGACGTGTATAATCCTTTAAAACTCGGTATACAGTCCTTGTAATTATTTCAAATAAATCCGCAATTTTTTCAACAGTTAAGCCAAAATTATGATATCTTTTAATTTATCAATGGGTTTTTAGAAATGTTATGTTAGTATTGTCAGATTCATTTGAATAATAAATTTACTAGGTTTTTAAGTCAACCAGGAGCATTGTACAGCAGTTTCATCCTTATTTGGAATCATCAGCAGCGCATACACCTTTCAAGTTTGACACACACACACACACATGAACTTGAACCCACACCCTATATGGTATCAGGCCAGCGCCTTAAACCACTGAGCTACGGGTGGATGGCCTTCGACCTGTAAATTTATTATTTATTGTGAATCTGATCAATTCTAATTGCCCAGTGTCCTCAAATGCTGCTATGTTACTACCGGTTTAGCAAGTGGGAGAACCCTTTCACTAGGACTTTACCACATAGGTCTTTGCATACTGGCAGGTTTAATAGCATATATAGTACGGTTTGGTTGTATTTATCAATAGGTTTTTTAAGGGATTATTTGTTTTAGAAATAATAAATTTACTAGGTTTTTAAGTCAACTAGGATTTGGTCGTAATTTTTAGCAGTTAAGAAATAGCTTACACCATCTAAACTTATTGTAATCACGTGCGATAAGTGTTTAAATTTGTGCCAAGGTTATGTGTTCAAATTAAAATGTTGGATAGGTGAATAAAACAAAAATGAGAGGTCATGTATTTAAAAATATTTGATTTTTTTGCACCATAATTAATGTTAAATTTTTCTATACATACAGCATTTGAAAATTGACCAATTTTCTTTATATAAAGTGTATGCAGTGACGTGCGCTGAGTTATGTAAACACTTATAAAATTATGCAAAGTAAAAATAATTTTCTTTGAAATTTGTGTTCCGTAATCGTTTTATGTCATTAACTTAATATGTATATAGTTTTTAAGTGTAACTATTACGATTTGCCCATTTGAATGCTATTTATTCAAAAAGTTCAAGACACTTAAATATTTTTCATTATAAAAAGTTAAAAAACGATTTACTTCAAGTATTCATAGTCCATATTTATTTAGTATAATTACTTTGTTGAAAATATATATATATATCTCAAGTTAAAACAACAAAAATTGAAAACTAAGAGTTCACTGACAAGTACCATTTTTGGCTCTACATTTTTTAATTTTTATAGTTGTACAGCGTATTATTAAATATAACACTTAACGCAGTAAATATATATATATATGTTTATTTTGGTTGATGATGTGGTCACCTCTTCATTATTTTCCATATTTATACGGCATATAAGCGATCGACTTTGATGGCTGGATAAGCGTAGCAATTGTAGAAGAATAACAAAGTTTTTTAGCTAGTAGACAGCATCATTGTGACGTCCCCAGTGTTTGTAAAAATTGACTATATCGCCTGTTTTTTATTAGAGTTATCTCCCCCAGCCCAACGGTCTACCTATTTTTTAAGATACCTTTTAAATATTCTGGGTGTATGCTTGCACCTACTCACCGCAGCGGAAGCCCATGCATACCGCTGTCCACTCGATTCCTGCTGTTACTAGTCTAGATCCCTAGGGGCACCTAGTCCAAGATGAACCACGTGGAGGAGGAACAGTCAGAAATATCACTATTGGAAATTGAGAATTTATAGGCATTACTCAAATTCGACTACAATGAATAAATGAATGAATGCTTAACGAATGTTTAGCATCAATTGCATATATTTGCACCATTGATAGATGCTACATTAATTATTATTTATTATTACAAAACCCTTTTGCTTTAAAAAATAAGCATGGGGCAATAAGATAACAATTACAGCAAAAAATAACAAGAACAAAGTCTCGTAATTCAAAGAGAACATGAGACAAAATGTTTCCATGTATTTGAACATTCTACCAAACGTTTTGCTTGTGCCCATGAAACATTCATTTCAATTAAATCTTCCCGAATAGTTCTTAGTCAAGTTTTCTTTGGTCTGCCAACCTTTCTTTTACCATTTACAATTGTCCATTTCAAAACCGTTCTTGCTGGTCTTTCGGGCGGTAAACGTAGAATTTGATCAAGTAATTTTCTTCGTCTAATTGTAATGATATCATGGAGTGAACAAGAGTCAGTTCTTTTCATGATCTCATCATTTGAAATGTGATCGTGCCAGGTAATCTTTAAAATACTTCTAAGACACCGGCGATGAATTACATTCACCATCTTATCAATCTTGTCCGTACGTTTCCACGTTTCACTCCCATATATTGCCGTAGGAATGATTATTGATGCGTACAAACGAAGTTTTGTCTTCAGGCGAATTGAAGAACATGACCATATTGGTTTGAGTCTATTGAAGACTGACATTGCCTTTCCAAGTCTGGCTTTAACATCAAGTTCGGTTTTTCCGTCTTTACCAATGATGCTTCCCAGATATGTAAAGGAATCAACAGTATCAATATTTTGTCCACTAATTTTGATGGGCCAATCATTGTTTGACTTTATGCATAACACTTTTGTCTTTGAACAATTAATCCGTAAGCCAATACGAGAACTGATATCACTGAGTCGTGTTGTCATATTTTGCATCATTTCTGGGGTTTCACTGAGTAGACCAATATCATCTGCAAAATCCAAATCCGTTAATCTGCCTTGGTTGCATTTGATACCATAAGACAAATTATTCATGGATTGAGTCATAATAAAATCAATTACCAGAAGAAACAAAAACGGTGACAAAATACATCCTTGACGTACTCCCGTGACAATTTCGAACATAGCAGTATGACCACTTTTTGTTCGAACACAGCAACTTGAACTTTGGTATAGCGAACGCATAATATTCACATATTTTAACAATATTCCGTAAAACTTAACGATTTTCCACAAAGATTCTCGATGAACACTGTCAAAAGCTTTCATAAAATCAATAAAATTGATTGTTAGTGATCGCTGAAATTCTTGAATTTGCTCAATAATATTACGGAGGGTCAGTATTTGTTCAATACAGCTTCTTCCTTTCGAAAACCTGCTTGTTGTTCTCGAAGGTGTTTATCTACCGCATTACTTAAACGATTTAAAATTACTTTGCAAAACACCTTACCAGGAACAGACAATAAGGTTATTCCGCGTCAATTATTGCAATCATTCAGACTTCCTTTTTTGGGAAGAGTAACAATTACTCCTTGCCGCCAATCATTTGGAACTTGTTCATTATGCCATATAACATTAAATAAATGATTGCTCATCATTTGTTAGAAGTAAACGACCATCTTTTCCTTTGATTGGAATATCGGTGTTGTTTCTAACTCCCGACAATTGTTTTACAATTTTATACAGAGTCTTAGAATCATTTTTTGCTGCTGCCTTATCTGCTTCTCTGCATCTGTTTTCTAACCAATCATTCTTAGCTTTGCGGCAGCTTTTTTTAACCTGTTTATCTAAAGTTCTATATTTATCATCAAATATTTTCCAAATAACAGGATTGTTAGATTGATCTCTCTCTAATTTTGTTTTCTTTCTGAGATCAATTAAATTCCATAAAACTGATGAAATCCATTGTTTGTTTGTAGAGTGACATCTTCTACCTAGCACATTTGCTGCACAGTCTGTAATTGTTTTATAAAACAATTTCCATTGATCATCATACTTTTCTACCTTTTTCTGATTTTGAAATGTATTTTTTAAGGAATTGTAAAATTGATTTCAGATATTTGACTGTTTAAGCTTCTCACACGAAAATGGATGTAATGTTTTTGTGTTTTTATTGTCTTTTATTTTAAACGAAATTTTCCAACAACAAGATTGTGATCAGAACCAACATCTGCACCGCGATATGCACGTACATTTTGCAATGAAGATCGCCATTTTGTGCTAATACAAATGTAATCAATCTCGTTTGTTGTTTTTCCATCTGGAGAAACCCACGTTGTCTTGTGTATATTTTTGTGAGCGAAAAAAGTGTTGCTAACACTCATTCCACAATGACTGTTTAGCGTCAACAACCTATAACCATTATCATTTATGCTATCAGCATAGCCATGTGGTCCAACATTTGAGAAGTACCCAGATCTGTCTTTGTTCAATTTCGCATTGAAATCACCGATCAAAATTTTGATGTCTCTTCTTGGCACATCATTTAACAAATTTTGTAATTGATCATAAATAAACATTTTTTTGGTTCTCTTCAGTAGCCTCAGTAGGGGCATAGACTTGCACAATTGTTACTTTTGCAAATCTGGTGTTGAATCTAGCTGTAATGATACGGTCGCTTACAGGTTTCCATCCAATTAAAGCTTTAGCAGCATTTTTACTCAACATAATACCAACTCCATTAATATGATATTCTTTATGTCCAGAATATAAAATTGATGTATCTCCACTCTTGAAATGACCTTGGCCTTTCCATCGCATTTCACTAATACCCAAAATATCCAAGTTGTACTTTTTCATTTCTCGAAGGACTTGTTCTAACTGTCCAGTACGAAAAAGTGTGCGCACATTCCATGTTCCAACACTGGTTAAGGTTTTGGCATTGAAGATTCTGCAAATCGAAAATTGAGCTTCCTTTCGGCTTTCACTCCACCCTGTCATTTGTGTAACTCTGTCATCAAAATACGCGCGATCACTTCTTTGCCGCTGTTTGCCGGAATGGCGTCCTCTTATTGTTTCCGTAGCAGTACAAATTTTTTACAGAGGCCAGGTTGCTAACCTTGCGCTCAAACCCTCCTCCTTTATCCAGGCTTGGGACTGGCTAGATTGAATCATTTCTGATCAAAACTAGGCGGAGTTTAAAAAAAAGGGAGTTAATTACGTTATTAGGACTATCATTATTTCCGATTTATAGTCCACTTAAACAATGAATAAAATAATGTTAGAGTATCAATAAAATAATAATAATAATAATTATTATTATTATGACAAATTATTTGTTTAAAATAAAGACTAATTGCTCTCTCTTTATAATACAACTATGTCAATTTTTTTTAATTTTCAACTGAGTACTGTATATAAAAGCCCGAACGTAATGTACGTGCTATTGAACTCATTTATTTTTCATTTCAGTTTCAATTCCGCATGCACCCGGCCTTATCAGAATTTCCAAGCGACGTATTTTATGAAGGTTTTTTAAAGGACGGCGTTTCGGCTTTACAACGTCCAGTAAAACAAAACTTTCCATGGCCCGTCCAAGGAAGACCGATGTTTTTTTATTGTGTTTCAGGGAACGAAGAAATTTCCCATTCCGGTGTATCTTACCAAAATCAAGCCGAAGCAACAATTACTGCAAACCTTGTAAAAAAGTACATTTTAATTTTTGTTTGACACATGCATTGGAAATAAATACTACTACTACTACTACTACAGCTTGTTATTAAAAGTTAGGATGCTAATTATTCTGAAGATTTGTGTATTGTATATGAAGTATTAATTTATAATGTTAGTGATAATCGTGAGTTTAGTCTAACATGGACTGAGTACACAGCGGTACAACTGGACTTCTAGTTTGACGAATGGGTATCACTATACACCCAAGGTATTTAAAATATACCCTACGGTGTATATCTATATATACTATGGGCCAGGTGAAATAACCCTGAAAGAAATCTAAGCAACTTTGTCAATCTTTGTAAATAGTGGTGCCTTCACAAGAACAGCAACCAAAAAAAGTTGGAGATTCTCGATCAATTTCATGCACTTTTGCACTCTTGAAGCTGACAGAAAAATTGATTTTGGATTAACCAAGTAAGCGATGATTCATTTCAATTTGCGTACAAGAAAAATGGCACCACAGTCGACTGTGTAGCCAGTTTGGTAAATTATGTCGCAAAATTACTAGGCAATAAAAAAGGCTGTTTGTGTGTTGACTGCTAGGTTGCATTCGATTGCAGAAGCAAATTTCTGAACCGTCCTACTGAACTCAATGCTCCCAAATCACGCAATCAATTATTTTGAAAACAGAACACAACACACTCAAATTGGGTGTAAACAATCCTCTTTAATTTAAAATAACAAAAGTGTTCCCCAAGGTTCGGTCCTGTTTTCTTTCCTATTCTCATTATACGTTGACGTTTTATGGCCAAAAAAGTCTGCCGTATTCTTCAAATATGTAGATGACATGGCTTTATGTGAACCTATCTCCTCATCTGAAGATAATCTGAATTTCCTGGATTCAATTTCCGAATTAGTAGATTGGTCAACAAACCATAGCTCAAAATTAAATCCTACAAAATGTAAAATAATTAATTTTCGGTCATACAAACCTTCAACACGATTAATTCAACTTTATCCAAAAGTTCGTATTAAAAATGTGGAGATGGACACTTTTGATAGTTTTAAATATCTTGGTGTTTTACTGAATAACAAACTTATTTGATCTAATTATATCGACCATTTGTTAACAAAAGTCGGCGTTTGTGTTACTACATTAGACGGTTAAGGAACTGTTGTGTTTGTTCACATATTATTTTCAATTTGTCAGCCCTATCTCCAACATCACAAATCATCCACTTTATCGTGATTTCAGCAAATGCATCGAGAAAAACGAGAAGATTACATAGCCACATCAAGTGCAGAACAAATATGTACTTAAATTCATGTCTGCCGTATCTAGCAAGGTGACCAATTATGACCATTTATTATCTTTCATCCCGGTTATTGTTTTAATACGTTAATTTTCGACTGTATTAGACTACGTAATTGAATCTTATTTTATTTTCTGACTGATGTTACATACTGGTTTTCGTCCTGGTATGGGATGAGTCGATCAAATTTATACGCTTCGACGCATACTTGAATTTCGGGCAAAGTTTCAGCGCCCTACGTATGTAGCCTTCATTGACTACTCTTCAGCTTTTGATTCGCTGAACAGAAAAGCACTTTGGATCGCTATGTTACGTGATGGAGCACCTCTGAAACTGGTAAATCTTCTACGTGCTTTGTACAAGAACTCAATTGCTGTAATCCGCAATTGCAACAGATCTACTACAAAGCCATTCGAAATTTGCAGTGATGTCCGTCAAGGCTGTGCGGCTGCTCCACTTTTGTTCAACTATGCAATTGATGCTATATTTGCCAAGATCTCTGTACAAATGGAAGGTGTGTATGTTGGTACTAGGCCCATTACGGACTTAGAATACGCTGATGATGCTGTACTTCTAGCTGAGAACGAAGCTCAGTTGCAGCATGCATTAGATTTCCTCGTGAATGTTTCCGGTGAATATGGTTTGAAGATCAACCCAAAAAATCAGTCATTATCTCGTCTCAAGCTCGTGATGCAAGGATTCTATTTAATGATGTTGTTCTTCCCAATGTAAAGGAATTTACGTATCTGGGCTCCTCAATTACTTCTGACGGTGGTTCATCCAATGAAATAAATCGTCGAATTTGTTTAGCTGCTGCTGCGTTTGAAAAGCTTGTCGATCCACTATGGAGACGTAAGTCCATCAACCCAAAAACAAAGATGAACATTTTCTTTTCACTGGTTCGCACAGTACTTCTGTACGCAGCTGAAACATGGACCCTTACAGGGTCAGAGATCAAGCAGCTTGATAAATTTGAAGCAAGATGTCTCAGATACATTTGGCACAACACCCATTTTGCATCCTCCGTATCAAGGGATTGGACGAAAAGATCAGTAACCACCAAATTCGAAATGACCTTCAACTTCATGATCTTCCTTCATTGGTATCTCGACAACGAAGATTGCGCTGGTTTGGACATGTTCTTCGTAGAAATCCTGATGCAATCTCACGTATCTTAACACTGGCTTGTCCAAATACCGACTGGAAGAAGAGGAAAGAGGTCAAAAACGTACTTGGATGGATGCTGTTCGGGACGATCTTTACACAATTTTGGCCGGCACTTTATCTTGGAAACAATGGCTAAGTCGATGGACCGACATATCCCTACACCCCTCCGAAAATCGTGAACAATGGAAGGGGATTGTTAGACATACTATGCGAATTTGGAACTAATGAAGATGTGGCATTGCCACTAACTTTTGTTGTTGTTGTATTAGACTAAGTAATTGAATCTTATTTTATTTTCTGACTGATGTTATTTACTGCTAATTATTTTATTACTTATGCTCACACATGAGTCATTCACATTTGATATGTACTGTTATTTTTGCACACTATTAATTATAGTAGGTTGCCAAAGTAATATCATGCCTCTTCACGCATTTCATAATGCACATGACTTTTGAATATACGTGAATTTTTAGGTTTTTTTAGTCTATGTAATTTAATCTTATATCATTTTCTGACTGTTGTTACATACTGCTAATTGTATCGTATTCTCATAATTGTACATATTGTTGTGTGCTGAAAGCTACTTCTGCTCAAGTATCTAAGTCAAAATTCCTAGCTTTTCTCGCTGTTTTCGTATAAACAATGTCTGTTCTTTTATTCAAATATCCGTTTCAGACCCTTTACGTTTTGGTTAGTAATTTACCAGTCTAATTTTCACCAATAATCTTGGAATTCAGTCTACGGTTTCAAAAGAACGTCCACAAACAGTGGAGTTGGTACTACTCAAAATAAATTGTTGGCAATCTCCATTCGTTGCACTATGAATTCATAATATTTGTCTTCCTACGATGATAAAAATAATAATAAAGAAAAAAAAGCTTCTTCATCATTTTATAATCGTATCTATTTTTGTTTACTAATAGTTGCTTTTGCTGAAGTATCTAACTTAATACCAATAATAATAATAATAATTAGTTGTAGTATTTGTTTTTTCAAAAGTAGATAGAATATTACATGTTATAATTACAAATAATACAAACGTTATAGTTGTTTAAAAGATGTATACAGTCAGTGAGGTCAGTCTGGTAAGTTTTGATCGTTAGGCTACTATGTATGACATCAATATTTATACGATAAGATTTAAAAATAGTAACTTTTACCTTTTTCATTTCTTTATTATTTATTTTTTTTCAAAACCAAATTTGAATAGAATGTTACAAGTTGGTGTCGATGCGAAGAATATAGGCATCATTACGCCTTACTTGGGTCAGCGAAGTTATTTAATCCAATTGTTACGATTGCTTGTCAAATGTTGCCGACAAATCGAAATAGCTAGCGTCAATGCATTTCAGGGCCGAGAGAAAGACTATATCATTTTGTCGTGTGTTCGTTCGAACACGCAACGGTCAATTGGATTTCTCAAAGATCCCCGCCGACTGAATGTTGCGCTTACACGCGCTCGTTTTGGATTGATTGTTATTGGCGATCCTATTACATTGAATACGGTAGGTGTTTTTGTTTGTAAATAATGCACTGATATACTATATGTTCTTTTCCAATGATTACATTTGTCTTATTTATATCATCATTGGGGATAAATACTGTCGATCGATGATGATGATTATTATTATTATCATTGTTGTTGCTTGAACATTTTAGCAAAACTAAACGAGCGTTCGCATTTATATATTTATTTTATTTTTACTACTTTAAATGTTTTACGAGAAATCTGTCTTTCAGCGAAGCAAAATGTGAACTGGCATATAGTGCTGGTGGTGGAATTCGAGCGCTGTACCGCTAGACAATCCAGGTATAAAGTGCACGCCAGAGCGAACTCGATAAGGGATCGCCGCGAACATTAATTCATCGAAGTGTTAATGGCAAGCCTTCATCCGGAATCAGGGCATTCATGATCGTTGAGAACTCCCCGTTCAGGGTATTTTGAATTACCATAAATAAAACATTAACTTTCACAATGTGTACTCAATAGACGACACTTGAAGTGTACTGACTTTATACGTTGATTGCATCCTAAATCGAAGCTGTTCAATCATCCCTATTTATTGCAAGAATTGAGCAATCGAATGCCCAATTAAGTAATTGATTTGGACGGATAGATTTAGTATAAATGAAACGACTGAATTCACGTACAACAATGTCAGTCCAAACTACTCTTTCGCCACTCGGTTTTCTTTGTCATCCGGATAGTGGCTTGGCTTTTGTAGCTGTGATGTCTGGATAAGTAGATAGTTGACGTAACATATGACTAGTATATCTTAGATGTCTTTCTCTTATTGGGTACTAGATGCATAACCAATAATTATTCAACACTCCACATATATCTTGAAAAAGGTTCGAATATTTGATTGGTTATCAATCAATTGCGTTTAAGAGAACATTGAAAGCAAAGTCGCACAGTTGTCAAACACGATTGTTCAAATCCAACAAACTGTAGACCATATTGTTCTGAAGCATCGGTTTTATTTATGGAAATAATTTGTGCAATACAAATGGGTAAAATTGAATATTACTGAATATTTGGTATTTGGCTTTTGGGAGTTTCTAGATTGGACGTAATAGAAAGTAATGTCATTGGGGATAAAGACATCAAAGAGTCACACAAATCTAATAGAAAGACTGGAATAATACGGAGAAATGTTACATGTCAAGGCTAATGTTAGCAGTTGGCAGTAAGAGGAATAAATGAAAGCCAATATCGACCAAAAGATTGTGTGGACGCAGATACAATCAAAATAAAGTTGACTGCTAGGCAGTGGAGGACGAAGGAGTCTGTGAAGAAGACGAAGACGAAAATCTTAATGTGTTGCAATTTTATTCGAGTCCCATGATTGGTACCAAATTCGAATTTGCGTCTAAGGCCTCTTTCAATGTCCTGTTATTGACAAATAATATTTATTCAATCATTTATTCAACAAGCCGGCAACAAATCGAATTAACGATGAAATAATGAGCATCTCAAACACATATACACACATTATACTATTCCGTGTCATTATTACTATTATTATTATTATTATTATTACTATTATTATTACTATTATTACAAAACCCTTATTCTTCAAAAAAAAAGAATAGGACAAGATAACATTTACAGCAAAAACGACAACAAAGTCCTATAATTCAAGAAAAATATGAGATAGCAAAATCTTTCCATGTATTTGAACCTGTTGCCAAACGTTTTGTTTAATCCAATAAAACATTCATTTCAATTAGATCTTCCAAAAATAGTTCTTAGTCAAATTTTCTTTGGTCTGCCCCAACCTTTATTTTATCATTTCCAAACTAAAACCGTTCTTGCTGGTCTTTCGGGTCGGTAAATGTAGAATTTGACCAAGTAATTTTTTTCATCTCATTGTAATGATGTCATGTGGTGAACGAGATTCAGTTCTTTTCATGATCTCATTATTGGAAATGTGATTGCGCCAGTTAACTTTTAAAATACTTCGTTTGTACGCATCAAGAATTATTCCTATGGCAATATATAGGAGTGAAACGTGGAAACGAACAGATAAGATTGATAAGATGGTGGATGTTTTTTATCGCCAGTATCTTACAAATATGTTGAAAGATTACTGGTTATTATATAAAATAAATAAACATTTTGATAAAATTTCTATTTATTATCCCTCACTTGTTAGAAATTCAATAATTTAACTTTGTAATGCCAAAATTGTTTTAGAATACAAATGTCATTACTAGTGTTCAATGCGTTTCAATGTACATCGCGTATTGTATTGATCGATCTTAAACGTATCAACAAGCAGTAAGCATTGACTTGAAAGGTGAATCTGAACACAAACTAAATTTACAACAATTGCAGTAAGAACGGGAAAATTTATCATTGATCCAAACACAAAGATAAAAATTGAATCTTTTGCAAAGTAGTTTTGTTGGTAGCCGAAATTCTTATCGATTCAGATGCATTGGAAAATAAATGCCTTACATACATGAGATAATATAACATCCACTGACACGATCTTTGTATTATTTTGACCATAACCCGGTTATGAAAACGTATGCTAAATTGTCGAACAGAATTAGGCTTTGCACGCCTACATAAATTGTAAACAATAAATGAAGGTACTATGTGAAGAGGCGACCTTGTACTAATTATAATTTTTGTTATCATTAAAATGGGATGCTAATGATCCACTGGGATTTGAGTAATGCTTATAGAGTCTCAATTTCCAATGATGGTGATATTCCTGACTGTTAGTCCTCCACGTGGTGCATCTAGGACTGGGTGCCAACAGGTATCCAGATTAATAACAGCAGGGACCAGGTGCACAGCGGTATAACTGGGCTTTCACTGGATTCCCGTTCAGTGAATGGATCCCAGCATACACCCGAAGTGCTAAAACGTCGTCATAAGGAAGCGGTCTTCTAGCCATATGTACCTCCTAGTTGTATAGGAATTCTAAAAGCTGTTGAAACTTGGAATTAATGAAGAGGTGGCTCTGCCACCAACTTATGTTATTATTAAAATTAGCCATTATTTTACAGTACAAAACAAAATGGTAGTCAGGGTAACATAATTGGAACATTACTAGATTTGTTCTGTTGTCCTTTATACGTTCAATATTATATTTAATAATCAATAATTGAAAAAGGGTGCCTTATAAGGCTTGTTAATTCAGAGTGTTATGCCTGGGTGTTGGACGGATTAGTGTTCAAATGAGCTACTTATTGTCTGAATACTTTGACTTGCTAACCCACTAGGCCCAGGGTTCAAAACAAAAGCACAACAAAAGGTTTAGACCAAAATCGAATATTCCAAAGTACACAACATATATGGATATGTTATCCACTCCACTGGCTGTCTGTCACGCAACTGAACTTCATGATGATTGGTCCGATGAATGATTTGATGTCGTCCTAACACAGTGTTATGGATTTTTCAGTTTGTCCACAATTTATTGATTGTTGGTTTTGTTTTGTTTATACTATTTTGTATTACTGGCGCGACATTCGAATGTACCATTGCATTTGTTTATTTTGAAGGATCCATTGTGGAATCGGCTGCTGCATTTTTATAATGATCAGAATTTGTTAGTCGAAGGCAAATTGAACAATTTAACGAAATATACGCGTAAATTGCCAAGATTTGTAATTGCCAGCAAGCCAAAATTGAACAAAAACAAAAACCGAAACAACAAAAACCGACTTAAACGTGAATTGCTAGATTTAGTTGATGTAGGAACACACTAATCAATGTATTATGCAATATCTAATTATGACATTTAAAAACTGCAATCATTCATTTTGTGATATTATTTTTATACAGATTTTAAATAACTTTCATACTTTTAAAAAGATTTTTTAAGGATTATTGTCATTGGACAACATAATTCTTTTATTTTATGCTTAAATTATTTTGGACTAATTATTTATTTATTTGTCATAATTATATTTTCCCAAAAAGACAGTATTACATTGTTTTGATTTTTATTGCTTTAATGATTTTTAAGGAAAATGTTGTATAATGATGATTGAACTTTTAGTGATTCATTCATTCATTTTGGTAGTGACCTATTCATTACTTCTATATTTGTACAACATATTAAACAATCGACTTCGATGAATTGCTAAGCTGTTGTAGATGGCATTCTTGTGACAGCACCGCTGTTTGCAAAAATCGACGATTTATCGTCTGATTTGGTGTCACTGGTAGAAGTCAAAATTTGCTAATTATAGAAGTCTGACCATTGTCGACGTGGAGAAGAAGGCTAACAAGTAATTTGGTCCGACATTGTAACACGCGAACTCAGTCGAGTGTTTTTTGTTCATTTTAGGTCTCCCCGTCCAAATGAATCGTTTGATTTTTAGAAATGTTATATTAGTATTGTCAAATTCACTTGTATAATAAATTTACTAGGTTTTCAAGTCAACCAGGAGCACTGCATAACTGTTTCATCCTTATTTGGAATCAGCAGCAGCGCATACACCTTTCAAATTTGACACACACATGAACTTGAACCCACGCCCTATCTGGTGTCAGGCCAGCGCCTTAAACCACTGAGCTACGGGTGGATGACCTTCAACCTGTAAATGTATTATTTATAGTGAATCTGATTCCCGTTCAAATGAATTCGTCTGATTGTTTGCATTATTGCAACAAATAGGACTTACATGGTGAAGTCTGGATTGCAATTAACATTTAAAATTTGCATGTCTCAAGCGTCATCTGTTGGGATGTTAATGATCTACGAGGATCTGAGTAATGCTTATACAAAGTCTCAATTTCTAGTGATAGTGATATTCCTGACAAGTTGTGCCCCACGTAGTGCATTCTTGACTAGGTGCTCCTAGACATACATAGCTGTTGGGCTAAGGTAAAAAGTGACCACATCACCAACCAAAATCAATGAATGTGTAATAGAATTTCTTCATTTGTCCACAAACGTTGACAATCTTGCTACAAATATACAGTGGAATTCTTGTCCTTGGCCGCATTGTCACAAAGCATCAGTCAAGCTTGTCAAACTACTTAGCCATGTCTTGTTCATTATCAGTGCGCATTCAGTTAATTGTAATAATATAAATTGGTGACAGAACCACTTTTTCATTAATTCGAAAAGGTTGTCGGATGCGAATTGAACTTGGGGTGGGATTAATGAAGTTTCTTGGCCAATAAACCATTTCCTTGCAACGACACCAGTGTTCATAGGAATTGACAAGACGATGATTTTTAGGGTTGGCGGATTCAAAAGCCTAACCGGCTACATATGGTTATAATTATCTTAATACCTTTCAAGCTTCTTTGGTTTATACTCTAGCATCCAGTGAAAGCCCAATTATACAACTGTGCATTTGGTCTCTGCTGTTATTAGTCTAGATGCCTGTTGGCACCTGGTAGAGAATAAACATTCAGGTATATCACTCTTATTAGAAATTGAAACTTTATAAGAATGACTTAAATTCCCAGGATCATTAGCATCCCAGTTCCACGAGATGATGATAATAAAACTTTAACCTTTGCATTTTCTGTTTAATTGAAGAGAATTGGGCTGTTTGACGAAATAGGTTACAGTTCGTTAGCACTAGATTGACAAAACGCTTAGAGGAAATTATGGAGAACGATACATATTAGCTCAAATATTAAAAATGTATCACCTTTGTATTTGCAGTTGTTTTTTAAGCAATCGATTTACTTGATTTTTTATTTTTACAAAATATTTAAATTATACTTTGTTGTATAAGTTGGAATTTGGTGACAATATTGATAGAAAGTATTTTCTTCGTGTATATTTTTAAATCAATATTGCTGAAGTAATATGTAAATATGTTGCAGTAAATATAGAAATGTGATTAATGAAATTGCACAGTATCGATGTTGATAGTATTTACTGTATTTCTCCTTGTTTATCAACGAAAATTCGTTTTTCATCAATTACATTGGCCTAAGTTTGATTAAAAGTGACAAAAAGCACACCAATCAAAGTGTGTATTTAAAGATAAGCTATCTTAAAATATTGTTAATAAAACTGATAATTTGATTAGTGCTTTTAAAACGACAATTTCCAGTAATGATACTATTCCTGACTATTATCACCGCATTCGGACTGAGTACATCCAAACGCTTAGACTATCACAACAAGGATCGAGTGCATAACGGATGGGTGCAAGCGTGCACCTAGGATATCTGAAAGGTATCAGTTGGACTAAAAGAAATAATGTTGACAAAAACAGACAGATTCGTTAATCGGTGCAAGCAGTGGCGCCGTCGCAAGGATGCTAAGAAACTTCGCCATTATTGTACATGGGTTGTGATTGTAAAGCTATCGGAGTTGATTGTTTCATGCAATAGTGTACAACTGTAGAAATAATTAAAACATAACTGTATCGCTAGCCACAATGAATGAAAATGAATACCGATATCTCGACTCTTACATTTTTTTATACATCATCAATCTGCTTAGTTAAGTAATTGGCCTCCAGTTGAAAATAAGTATGATCAGGTAGGATTACAAAAAACGTCAACATCATGTTGAAAGAATGGTACGTCTTTTACTACTCCTAAATAATCACAAATATTAGTTTAAACATTTGCATACAAGTAAACTCTGTTTGTATAACACGGTGACTTTAATCCTTTGTATTAAAAACGTATCATTAACTTATATAGAAATGTTACACTACAAATTGCATTGCCGATAAAATACTTACACAGCCCGCACCACAAGTCCGCTACAACACTTTTATACTGGATTCGTTAAACTGAATTTATCGATATTTTGAAAGTAAACATTATCACTTTTTTATACCGAAAACACAGTTTACATGTAATAAATCACAATTCACGTGTGTGTAAATATATTTCAATTTCTCTTCACACAAAATAAGTACGTGTAAAAATGCGCAATTCAAAATTAAGTTGGGTTAGATAATCGATGTAACACTTTCAAACGTTTTCAACAAAACCCGTTGAACCTTTTGGTTTGTCCTCCATATAGTGCATCTTGGACTAGGGGCTGAAAGGTATATAGACTAATAACAATAGGGACTGAGTGCAAAGCGGTATAACTGGGCTTCCACTACTGCGGATGGGGCAAATATACACCCAGGGTACTTGAGAAGTATTTTAAGGCATACGCATACCATGTGTAGTCCCCGGGCTAATAGAGATAACCTTGATAAAAGATAAGGTTACCTCGTTAATCTTTGCGAACAGTGGCGACGTCATAAGGATGCCGTTTACCAGCCAAGAAACTTTGTTATTTTTCCACGTTTGTTACGCTTATCAAGCCATCTAACTCGATCGTTTTATATACGTATACATTTGGAAAATAACAAAAATGTTATAACGTGGAACAGTTCGCTGTAAGCTGTTTTCTACTATAATTAACATCGTGTTGTTCATTGTTGTTGTCATTATTATTATTATTATTAAACAACTGTTGTTATTAATATTGTATCGCAGAACCAATAGTTAACGATTGTCAGTTTATTAATAAAGAATACTTAATATATGCGAGTTTTATTTCAGTAGATATTTGAAGAACGTTTATCGAGTTATAATAATAAGGTTATCTGCAAGTAAAACAGAAGTAAATGGGTGACAAGTGCGTTTGCGTATAGACTGTTCAGTTTAATCAAAGAAGTTAATTGTAATATACAGGATTGTACGTGTTACGTGCTATTTGTACAAGTGACAAAATAAACACACCATAAATAATATACCATAAACAAATATAATCCACTATTGATTTTCAACTTTTAATCAAGAACCGTGTAAAAAATAGTCAAAATTGTACTTGCTGTCCACTGTGGAATTGGATAGAAAATTTGAAAAATGCATGTCTGCATTTACGTGAACACATTTGGATTATTATGGTTATTGGCTAAGAAAAATATTTCAGTAGAAGTAGCTTTCAGTACACAATTTTAAAATACAATATAATTAGCAGTATGTAACATTAGTCAATAAAAATTAAATTACACAGTCAAATACGCTTACAATTTAATGGATGTTTAAAAGTCATGTGCATTATGATATGCATGAAGGCGCACAATATTACGTTGGAAACGTACTACAATTAACAGTGTACTAATATAACTGTATAGATCAAATGTGAATATGTGAGTACAAAGTACGTAGTCTAATACACCTAAGCATTAACATAATAAAACAACAGCCTGGATGCAGGACAAAAAATAGTCACAAAATCGAGTGGGCAGATTACCCGACAATAGTAACTGGATTGCTAATATAATATCTATATATGCACTATGCTCGTTGGCTTAACTCAGCATTTTGTTATATGCGGTTAATCAATTTTATGCTTTGTTTATCCTTATTTGACAACAGTTGACAACATTGAATTAAACTACGGCATAAAAGTCGTTTCAATGACGGGGAAACGTTTATTGCCAAATAACCGGATTGGATCGTGGGAAGGACCAAGATGGAAACCAAAATGGAACGGAGTAACAAGAGGAAACGGAAGTTGTCAATGACGTGGGAACGGTTGTTTTTATAGCCGTTCCCACTGGTATGTACCATTGATACATTCAAACAAAATTGTCAATATTCGAAGAATATTGATTGCCAAAAATTAAATGTTAATTTTTTATGAAATAAAATAATATTGTTTATTATTTGGGACTTCGTCGATTTTCACCGCTACAAGTCTTTTAAAATAAATGAAATAATAATATTTGTTGAATATTACTAAAAGACTTGTTACCTAAATCTGTTTTTTATTTAATAATTTTGAAAATTAAGAATAGTGTTCATGCAAACGTACAGATTCCAGTTTTGATTATAATAATGTTGATAAACTTAATTTTTAATAGTTAAACCAAAATTAAGTTAATGCTTTGTTTGTTTCGAATAGTTGTCAAGTTGTACTATACGTTGACAAAATGTCAAATAAGGATAAACAAAGCATAAAATTGATTAACCGCATATAACAAAATGCTGAGTTAAGCCAACGAGCATAGTGCATATATAGATATTATATTAGCAATCCAGTTACTATTGTTCCGTTTCCTCTTGTTACTCCGTTCCATTTTGGTTTCCATCTTGGTCCTTCCCACGATCCAATCCGGTTATTTGGTAATAAACGTTTCCCCGTCATTGAAACGACTTTTATGCCGTAGTTTAATTCAATGTTATCCTCTTGTGTTGTTTTTTAACCATATTCTATGTTACAAAAGTGTCAAGTTGCTAATCTTGTACTCAAACTATCCTCATTTCTTAACCGAATTTGGGACCATCTACGATGATCCAGCAGTACAACGCTCGATTTGGATCTCGGTGGATATGGGTTCGAATTCTACCACATGCGAGTCCACGTTCGGTTTTATTCAAATGTTTACTAATAAAAGATGTTTTCTATAAAACATTCAAAGTAGTAAAAATAAATAAAAATTCTATATATAACTTTATTTTTTTACTATTTTAAATGTTTAAAAAAAATTTTGATTGAATCTAATTTAGTGTTAAATTAAGTGGCGTTTTTTTCGGCTAGTAACATTACCTCAGATAACTCTCAAGAGTCTATTTTAGATCTATTATTATTTATTATTTACATCAGTGACCTACCCTCCATTGTTTGAATACCAAACAATCACAACACCTTTTTGTCCTTTCTAATGATTCTTTTTGAAGATAAAGAAACCAAAAGTTAAATCCTGTTTGCTGCTTGGATACAGGGTTATTTCTGCGTAGAATAATTTACTTGCACATGTGTGTAGCTCCTGCAATCCTAAAGTAGACATTTTATTTAATCAATAACATTAAGGCAAGTAACATTGAATTAAAAACGTTAGGTGAAGTTTTACAACATTCACAGACCTCTTCTTTTGTTAAACAAGCTGAAGGGCTGTACTCCCTCAAAATCCCGGTAGATAATTTATTCTCAGTAGTAAGTAACGCATCTTTCACATCCGTGATTAATGCCATCCTTCGTTTTTCTTAAAAAAAGATTTTATTTGCAGCCAAACAATACGTTACCAATAGGAGGGGAAATAATAGTAAAAGGAATCCTTGACACAACAACTAATTTTAAAGAAGTCGTCTCTGAGGTTGTCAAAACATGTTGTCCCCACCGAATTAATTTCAAAATAGCTTGTACAATCTGTAAACGAGCCCATATTTTCTATTTATTATAGCAGGGATTGTCTCTTCTACATTAAAGAGGATATTAATTACATCTCTCTTTTTTCTCTGATCCTTTCCGACATAGGTAGAACACTTTCTCTATTATAATCCGTCTTTTCTTACATGAACATATCTCATTATCATTTTATAATAATAATAATAAAAATAAAAATAATAATTTATTACTCAAAAAAAGTTTTTACAGTATTGCATTTTTGAGGTACAAACCAATTTACATGTCTGATCACAAAATCTAAAATTTTTTAAGATGCTAATATATATATATACATAGTTATTAATATATATTTAAATAAAATAAAATATTTGTAATGTTATATACATTTTAAAAATAAGTAAATAAAAGAAATGCATAATTTTAGTTTGTAGGTAATATTTACCCGCACAATTTGGTTGTCATAATTGGATTATAGAAATCTAGGGGATATGAAGGGAAATGGATAAAAAAAGTAACAATAATTGGATAACAGTATGCAATGTAAATAAAATAGTATTAATTTTTATCTAGATGGGTGAGTTGCGACTTTAAGTGAACAATATAATGAAACAAAATTTTTTTATGGACCCACAAAATAATCGAACGTTTTATGATTAATGATCCTGGGGACAGTATGGATGTTGATATATCTATTTAAACTATTTTTAAAAACTTTAAAATTTTGTATTTTTTAAAAATTTGTTGGTAAATTATTCCATAATTTCGAATATTTAATTAAGAAAAATTTTGTTTTTTGGGAAGATTTATGATGCAATTCACGTGTTGTATATTCTCTATTTTTCAGCTTAAGTTTAAATTTGTTTGCATTTAATTTTATTGAATAGTTCAAATTATTATTGAAAATTGATTTATAGAATAACACTAGATTCATTTGAATCTTTTTTAGCTATAGAGGCTCAAGATTGAGCAATTGATTTCTTTTTTTGTAGTCTATATTTGATGAAAAACCAATAATCATTTTTGTAAAGTATCTTTAAACATTTTCAATTTTCATTAAATTGGTTTTCGATGTAAAATCGTGAAGGAAACTGCAGTAGTCAATTATTGGCCAAATAGCATATTTAAAGAAAACTATTTTGCTTTCTTTAAGAATAAATATATTATTTGCTCGTCCTAATAATTTATTGCATTTGTTAGTGATATGGGATACATGCTCTGAAAATCGTAAGTAGGTACCCAAGTCTTTAATTAATGGAATTGCCTTCATTGTGTAATTTCCCAAATTGATTGGGTGTGGGAAACGTCTGCTAAATAAATTATAGAAAGATTTATCGAGGTTTATTTCAATTTGGTGCTTAATGCTCCATTGATATAAGTTTGATAAATCATCTTGTATGTTGCGGTGCGTCGATTCCGAACTTCTGTCGTTGCAAATTTAATGTCATTAGCAAAAATAAATATTTCACTATGTTATTATTGTTATGTCGTTAATATAAAGTAAAAAAAGGATAGGACCTAATACACTACCTTGTAATGCCCCGCTATCAATTTTTTGAGGCTTTGATTGCTTCCAACTTTCTGGATAAATGTTGTTTTTTAGACTAGTTTAGAATAGTTTAGTTAATACAAAGGGTATTTCTTGGCATCCATATTTTATTATGTTTGTTGTAACACCATTTGGGTCAGGGTTGTTGGAGTTTTTAAGTGATTGGATCATCTTTCTGATATTATCTGGGGTAAAAGTGATCGTTGTTTTAAAGGAGTTTATGTTTCCTCTTTCGTTTAAAGGGATATTACTGTTAATTGTATAAGAGTAATTTGAAGAAAATGATGTATTGAATGCATTACAGATGTCCCCAGTATCAAATAGAATTTGTCCATAACATTTGAAGATATGGGGTATGGGATCTTGCGATTTAGTTCGGGATTTAAGAATTTTTAATATGTTTTCAGTAATGTTTTGTTGTAGAGCTGTATGTTCTTCTGATATTAATTTTTATTTTAATTACAATTTTTTATATTGTTTTACACTTAAACAATTTTATTATTATTTTTACTATGTTTTAACACGTATTTCTTTTTATATTTGAATTTATTACGTGTTATTGTAATTGTAAATCTGTGAGTATTATCACATCCTGTTTTTCCCGTTGGTAAACAGTATTGGTATTTAAATTTAAGTTATTTTGTAATAAAAAATTGCAGAACGATAATTTAGATTATTCAAGAGTTTTTCTGAATAAAATTAACTGGGGATATTAATAAATATCCGTATTAAATAAAATCAAAGAAAATCGTTCGATTATTTTGTGGGTGTATAAGAAATTTTGTTTCATTATATCGTTCACTTAAAAGTCACAATTCACCCATCTAAATAAAAATTAATACTATTTTATTTACATTGTTTCCCGTTATTCAATTATTGTTTATTTATTTTTTCATATAACCCCCAGATTTTTTAATAATCTAATTATAACAACAAAACCTTTGAAGAAATATTTCTAGTTCAAATTGTGCGGATAAATATTACCTACAAACTAAAATCATACATTTCTATTATTCATTAAAAAATATATATATATAACATTACCAATATATTTTTTTATTTAAACATATATTAATAATTATATATATTAGCATATTGAAAAATTTTATTTTTTGTGATCAGACCTGTAAATTGGTTTGTACCTCAAAAATGTAATACGGTAAAAACTTCTTTGAGTAATAAATTATTATTATCCACATTGTCGCAGACTCAGCTTTTTATGTTTTTAAATTGGCTTAAAATAACTACTATCTTTTTAAAAAATTATTTAATTATTTAATGTTTTTCATTTCCTGAAACTCGTAAAAAACCTGAAACTTGAAGGTATAAATCTATAGATGTATTAAAATAAATGTTTAAAAAAAATTAAATTAAAATTTTTGTAAATTATATATGTTTTTAAAAATTATTTTTAATATATTAAATTAAACTTTAGTAAACTTTGTGTAAAGAATTAAATGCGCATTTTAAAAAAATGCTCTTTCCAGTTTATTGAGGTATTGTGATGTATTTTTCAAATAAAATATACCAATATTATTGAACTTTTTTAAATATTTTAAAAATTAAATTATTTTTCTTGTAATTAATTAATGTACTAGTCTACAACTAACATTTTCTTAGACATTTGAAAGTTAGTATATTGATATCTTGGTTGACATTCGGTTCTTACTACTAGCATTAAATGCAAATCATTACTTAGATTTTTTAGATATTTATTTGTTGGAAATTGTTTTATAAAATCTTTAAACAGTTAATTGGGAACTAAAATGTGATATTTTGTGAATGATGATTTACTGCTTTTATCTTTAAATATTAAAACGAAAATGACTGGTACAATGTCGATTGACTTTTTCTGAGAAAGTTATTTATTAAGTTAAACAAGGTTTATAAGTGGGAGTGGAAAACGCTTATACTGGTTAAAATTACTGTTTGGTTAATAACTTAAACATCAATTGTGTATTTGTGTATTTAGATTTATGTCTAATCTTAACTGGAGTTGTAAACTTTTATCCGATGTACAAATACGTTGCAGAAACAACAGTTGTGTTATTCCTAATATTTCCTTAATTGAAAATGTAACTTTAGAAGAATTTGAAGTTAGTTAATGTTGTTTATTATATACACGATTATAAAATATTACATTTTTGGAAATGTGTTTGATATTACATATTTGTTTATAATGGTTGTATGTTTAGTCAATTGTAATTTTTATCATTTTTGATTAGCTGGTGGTTTGAAACGAATGGTAAGAAATGCGTGTTGGGCCATATGTTTCTGAAATATCTGTTTTCAAATTTATAGGAATGATTCTGAGGATCTGAGCATCATGGATAAGGTGCACCTAAACACCTAGACTAACATAACATGGACTGATTGCATAGCGGTGTAACTAGTTTTTCGCTTCAGTGGATGGATAAAAGAATACACGATGGTTGTAGTCAATGGGTCAAAGGAATAACAAAAATTAGGTGGTTTTGTTAACTTTTGCGTATAATAGCGTTATCACAAGGATGTTGTCTATTTGTCCAGAAACGTCTTTACTCTCCTACGTATGTTAGGCTTATGAAACCATTGAAGTTCATTGTTTCATATTCTGTACAAATATAATAATGAAGAGGTGACCAAATCATTAACTACAATGGTAAAATGAAAATAATGATTTTTAACTGTGTATAGTTTCGTTGTTTTTGAATTTGAATAGTTCAAGTTTTTGTTTCAAACGAAGGTATAATGTATACAATTAGGCGACTGGTTGATTAAATTTTGATGTAAATAGGAGTTTTTTTAAGGGGAGGAGGGGGTGTAATTAACATTTTATGTCAGTGTATTTTAAGTGTTACTTGTTAAAACAACGGTTTCAAAATGTATAATCGTTGGGGAATGTATACTCTGATGATGATAATAATGATACAATGGAAGAGAACATTTTAATTTTAATTTGTCTTCACAATGCATTCGCAAGTTTTCGAACACAGCAACCAAAAAATTGATAATTTATTAGATGAAGCATTGATAGAAGTAACCAGAGAGCCTAGAGATTATCAAGTTTAATTTAAAAGAAAATGTCTTAGATACATTTGACACAACACCCATTTTGCATCTTCCGTATCAAGTGATTATACAAAAAAATCAGTAATTACCAAATTGGAGATTCCATGATTTTCCGTCATTGGTGACGCAAAAAATAAAGATTAAGTCAGTTTGGAAGCATTCTTGGTAGAAATCCTGATGTAATCTTATGTATCATACTTCTGGCTTGTCTAAATGTCGATTGGAAGAGAAAGAAGTTTGATCAGAAAGGTATCTGGATCAATGCTGCTCGGGATAATCTTTTTACATTATTTTGGCTGGGATATTTTTAATTTATTCATTTTGGTTGGTGACATGGTTACCTTTACATTAGTTCCCATATTTATACGACATATAAACGATTGATTTCGATGGCTTAATAAGCGTAACAAACGTGGAAGAATAACAAAGTTTCTTGGCTGGTAGACGGCATCCTTGTGACGTCGCCACTGTTCGCAAAGATTGACGAGGCTGCCTGATTTTTTGTAAGGGTTATCTCCCTTAGCCCAAGGGCTACATATGGTATACGTATACATTTAGATACTTTTTAAATATCCTGGGTGTGTGTTCGCATCCACTCGCCGTAGCGGAAGCCCAGTTATACCGCTGTGCACTCGGACCCTTCTGTCATTAGTCTACGTGCCTATAGGCACCTAGTCCAGGATGCACCACGTGGAGGACGAACAGTCAGAAATATCACCATTATTGGAAATTGAGACTTTATAAGCATTACTCAAATCCTCAGGATCATTAGCATCCCGATATTGCAATGTAAACAATGGTTAGGTTGCTGTACCGAATTATTTTTTTGCATTTCCGAATATTATGAATAGTGCAAGGGAATTATTAGAAATGCTATGCAAATTTGGATCTCGTTAAAGCGGTAGCTTTGTTTCCAATTATATTTATTCGAACTGGTAGCCCATAAAAATAACTGTAACAAACAATATTCTAATCCTTTTGTTCAAACATTGTAGTATGATTTTCTTCTCGAAAAGCAAGTTATTGCCGATCATGACCAATATATTGAAGACAAGCAACAGACAGAAATGACATCCCAAACCGCACTTAGTGCTTCGCATTTGCACTCAAAGTCTGACGACACCCTGCCCAAATCATATTCACCTTCTTCACTTTCCATTGCCCACTTGCCCCAATTTCCTTCGCCGCCAATATTTCCATTGCAAACCAACGCCAATCGTCTATTGCCGATCGGGGCCAGACAATTTGTTCATGGCCAAGTGTTGGAACCGTCCAAGCCAATGGCTAGAGAAAACAGTCCATTGGCGTTGTCCAATGACAAAGATACGAATAATTTGAAAGATTTTGAAAGTCATTTGATGGTTGACGATCCTTTTGCTACTGTCGAACTCAATACAATTAACGATTTGAAAGAATTGGAACAGATTTTAGGAATGAATGGCGCCGATAATTCGGCGACAGGAATTGTCAATGTATCCCAACATTCTTGTTTATCGAACAGTATTGTGGACAATCGTAGTCATCAAGGATTCGATAGTTTGGGGAATTGTGTATTTCAACCATTTCCTACTTCAAACTACTGTTCGACTTCTTCTCAAAATAAACCAAATGCAGATAATGCATTGCTGAATGGTTATCATACTTCTCATTCAATAGTTGATAAATCTAATCATTTATTAGCTAAAGTGTCAATACATTCATCCTCACCGGATTTACACGTAAGTATTTTTTGACTATCTAATTTTACAAATTAAAGTGATTACAGTTTTTGTTTTTGTATATTATAATACGTTTACGTTTGATTTATGGTTTTGCTATTTTCTTTTGTGGTTGGTGATGTAGTTACGTCTTCAGTATTGTTATAATTGTACAGCATATCGTATGATCACCTTCAATGGATTTATAACCGTAACAAATGTAGTAGAAAAAAACAATTTTTTTTGCTGATTTTTATGGCGGAACCACTTCACAAAAATTAACGAGACTGTAGTCCCCTCTTCATTATTTCTATGTTTGTACATTATATTAAACCACCTATTTTGATGGTTTAATAAGCGCTGCAAACATAGGAGAATAACAAAATTTATTGGCTAGTAGATGGCATCCTTATGACGGCTCCAAAGTTTGCAAAGATTGATCAGATTATCTGATTTTTGTCAAGATTATTTCTTATAGTCCTTGGTACTTTAAAAGTGTATAGTTACATCTATCCACCAAGGCAGAAACTCAGTTATAGCGTCGTACATTCGATATCTAACCTATGATGCACGAAGATTTAAGTAATGCCTATTCCAATGATGGTTATGTTCCTACGTGGTGCATCCTACACTAGGCATCAAGACTGATAGCAGCATGGATCGAGTGGACAGCATTAAAACTAGGCTTTCACTGGAGTCCCGCGCAGCGAATGAATGCTAGCATTATTATTGAAAATTGAGACTAAGCATTACTCAATTCCCTAGAATCATTAACGCCCACACTAATTAGTCCTTTTTTTACATAGTCTTACACGTGGGTTACGAAAGTGCGTCAATTTCAAATGAAATTGATACTCGTGCCAGAATCGATTTTTAAACTTTGATAGTCTATATTATGACCCAAATGAAAGGCACAGTGGCATAAGGTGAACTTTTATTTAGTTTTTGGAATATATACGTGTGTGATCAGTAATTAATACGATCAGCTTTATTCCTGAAGAAATACGAAGATAAACGTTTTTCACAATCTCAGTCATGTGTGTTGTTTTTGTATTTCCCTATTTGTTGTTGTTTTTTGCTGTAATTATTATCTTATGCTTATTGTTTAAAGAAAAGGGTGTTTTTAATAATTTAATAATCCATTGATTAAGCTTGAAAAGTATATTATTACGTGGCACAGTTATTATGATTTAAATGTAATGGACTATATAATACGTGATTCTTAAATGACTACAATATATAATTAATTTTTTCCATGAAATGCCTTCTTGTAAGGAGTATTATTCGACACAGAAGCAATTTAAAAAGCAGTAAAAGTATTCCTAAAGATTGAATTAATTTACGTAGCCAATGTTTTTGCTATCTATTTTTAATTACACGCATTCTCCATCACGTGTTGCTAGATTAATAAAGATCGAATAATGATATATAATAATATTAATGTATTAATGTAGGCATTTTTTTAATGGTGATGAGTAGTCACCTCTTTATTATTTTTTATATTTCTACGGCATATTGAAATATCGATTTTGATGGTTTGATAAACGTAACAAACGTAGAAGAATAACGAAGTTTCTTGACTGGTAGACGGTATCCTTATGACTGCGCCACTATTCGCAAAGATTGACGAAGCCGCCTGATTTTTTGTCAAGGTTATTTCCCTTAGTTCAAATACTACATATGGTATACGTATACCTTAAGATACCTTTTAAGTATTCTGGATGTATGCTCACACCCATTCGCCAAAGCGGAAGCTCAGTTATACAGCTGTGCATTCGGTCCCTACTGTTATTAGTCTAGATGCATATGGGCATCTAGTCCAGGATGTACCACATGGAAAATGAGCAGTCAGGACCATTATTAGAAATTACTGAAATCCTCAGAATCATTAGCATTTCCTGCATTCAAACCCATCATGATTACATTGTTGTGTGGCAGCAGTCTCAATCATTGTACGTTGTTGAAGGTAGTCAACGGATTAGGCGATAATGTGAATGCGTGCGAACATGCAGTCGTTGATTCAAAATAATTGTAACGTACCTTTTTACTCGCGCTTTACACACACAGTCACAAACCAATACAACATTTTCAAACGACAATGTGCAGCGTCATTTGTATTTCAATCCAAGCATTCCAAAATTTCAGCTGGACGCTGATTTGGCCAAAAAACAGCACTTGACATCTTATTCCGCTCAGGCTCAGCTGGAAGGCACGCTGATTCATTGGGCAAAGTCGTGTGGCTTTTCGTTGCGTCGAGTGCGGTTGATGATTCAGTTGAACGAACGAAACGGAGGTAGGCACCGGTATTTTTTGAAATTGGTATTGTATTTATTTGGTTTTTGCATGTTTCATGGGAAGCATTTTTAGTAAGCCATTTGCTGTGTTTGCTAACATTTATAAGGCATGTTGAATAATTGATTTCAATGTCTTGATAAATGTAACAAGCGCAGAAAAATACTGAAGTTTATTGGCTGGCAGACGTATATACATACCTTAAAATACCTTTTAAGTATCCTAGGTGTATGCTTGCATACACCTACTGAAGCGGAAGCCTAGTTATACCGCTGTGCACTCGATCTCTGCTGTTATTAATCTATATGCCTGTTGGCACCTAATCCAGGATGCATTATATAAAGGAAGAATAGTTAGGAATATCACCATTATTGGAAATTGAGACTTTATAAGCATTACTCAAATCCTCGTGGATTATTAGCATCCCAGTTACAGTAATTGACATCTAGTGAATTTAGTGTTGGTGATGGGACTTATGCATACGTCTACCCAGTTTCGAGTTTATCACTTTGCATTATTCAAATCAGGTGGAATGATAATGGAAAATCAACAATCACTAATTTGTAGGTAACCTTTAATTTTACGATTTTACATTATTTATGACGCAATAACGAAGATTGCGCTGGTTTGGACACATTTTCTACAAACAACCTTACTTATTGTTCCTTGGTTTTTTCAATTCAAGAAAAAGAGATGTAGTTACAATGGTATTTTGACGGATGCCTTTCTGGACGATTTTTACTTTATTTTATTCCAAGCATTCTTTTTTTTACAGATTTTCCATTTTTTTATGAGGAGGTCGCTGTTTCTAGTCAGTTTTCTCCACTTCTGCATCTCTGTTCTTTATTGAACAAATTAGAAGCGTTCAATAGTTTTGGCGTGGGTATTTTACTGCCGGATGTCCTTCCCGCAGAAAAAACCCTCGTGCCTTGATCGGTTTATTTCTGATCTTTTATGGGTCCAAGCATTGATCAAATTAATGGAATAAACTGTCTTTGTACGCTTACGAAAACACTGAATAGTGGAAGGGAGTTATTGAATTTTCTATACAAACTAAAAATTGGTGACACTGATTATTGTACTATTATTATTATTATTATTATTGTTGTGTAATTGACAGTTTTTGTCCACAATTCACTGGAAATGAACAAATTGACACTACTCAACCAATTGCGTACGATTGATGCACTTTTGAGTAGCACTCTGTCAGAACAATCAGCTCTTTGGATTGCAGCTGCCTGCCCCAGTGACCTTAATAAGGTAGGTTTTCTATTTAATGGATTTGACATATAATAAATACTACTACTAATAATAATACTAATACTACTACTAATAATAATAATACTAATACTACTACTACTAATAATAATAGTAATAATTCCGATTGCCAGTCCCATGTATGTTTAAGAGCAAATCAAAAACAACAAGATAGCAGAGAAATGAAAGTGCCATAATTTTGGCTACAGGATTGACCGTGAAAATCGACCTTTGATAAGCAAAATTCTCGATGCCAAAATGTTGACTTTTATAATTTCACATAGAACAACAATCGTGTCACTTTGTTTTTCGTTTTATCAAAAAAAGCAATTTGTGCTAATGCGATGATATTGACTGTCAGAGTTGCTATACTACTGAATGTTGACTACGGATACGATGAGTTGTATTTAGTTAACCACGAGGATGTTAATGATTTTGAGGATTTGACTAATTTCCTATGATGGTGATATTCCTGACTGTTTGTCCTCCACGTGGTGCATCCTGTATTAGATGCCAACAGGCATTTAGACTAGCTGGGACCGAGTGCACAGCGATATAACTGGGTGGTTACAAGCATACATCCAGCGTACTTAAAAGGTATCTTAAGATGTACGTATACCATATTTAGACGGTCGGTTAAGGGAGATAACCCTGACAAAATATCAGGCGGCTTCGACAATCTTTGCGAATGTTACAAGGCTGACGTCTATCAACCAGGAACCTCTTATCAAATCGATCGTCGATATCCGTATAAATATGGAAAATAATGAAGAGGTGACCCCACGTCACCAACTAAAATGGAATGAGGACTTTGCAGTTTTGTTGTAGTAATTGTTAATGGATTCAATCGAAGATGGTTAAAAAATCACGTGATGCCAAACTTAATTGAATGGTTGTAAGGAGTTGAGAGTAATGAAAGTTTAGCGGTACGACGTTCGACTTGGACCTGGTGGACATTGGGCGTTCGAATGCCACCACCAACCCACGAAATGCGGGCCCACGTTCGGCTTCGCTAAATAATGTCCACTGCTGAACGATGCGTTTTCCGTGCAAGTAGTAAGAAAATTATAGATTCCAGTTCCGATCGTGAATGACGATCTCTCTCGTTTTGCACATGCACACGGTATGCATCTTGGCAGCGGATCGAAGTGGAGTAGGGATTGAGTGAACATTGGTATTTCTAGGGTTTGGCTTTTGCGGGTAAATATCCAAGTATTGTGAAAATGTTATCTACAATCATCACAACAAATAACGCAAAAATCTATAAGGGTATTAATTTTAAATTAATTTGTTATGTTCGATTGTTTTTGTTTGTAAAATTAAACATATAGAACTAAAAATAATGTAAAGTACTTGATAGTTGCTTCATTTCTAAGCGAATACACTCAAAAATATTGGGAATTTGTAGCAGATGAGCTAGAGGTTTTTGCCCGCCATAACGATTATGGAAAAGTTTACAAGAAATTGGATCAGCTATGTCATGGTAACAAAGTTAAAGTTGGATCGTCTGGCATTTCTAATAAGATTTTAAACCATCCTAAAATCACAACAGGATGACTGCAAAACCAATCCATACTTGACACAATTCCTTCAGCAATTTATCCAATATCCGTAGAACTCCCCACTCTTGATGATATTATGCGCATTTGCAGAAAACTTAAAGCTAGGAAAGCCGCCGGTTGCGACGAAATTTTTCCGTATATCTTCAAATACGGTCCCTCGCGATTTATTTAAGACCTGTGTGGCATTATAACGGATTTCTGGATAACTGAGCAGTCTCCTGAAAACTGGCACCGTGCTTCTATTGTTTCTGTTTACAAGAAAGGAGATCGGAACATACCTGCTAACTACAGAGGCATCAGCTAACTTTGTATATCCGCTAAAATTGCCACCTCAGCTATAGTTGAACGGATCCACTCGGAGAGGGAGAAAACCACTCGTCCTAACCGAACTAGTTTTCATCCTGGTATGGGATGCATTAATCAAATTTATACGCTTTGATGTATTCTTGGATTTCGGCCAAAGTTTCAGCGTCTTACGTATGTAACCTTTATTGACTACTCTTCAGCATTTGATTCGCTGGATAGAAAAGAACGTTGGATCGCTATGTTACGTGATGGAACACTTCTAAAACTTGTGAATCTCCTACGTGCTCTGTACAAGAACTCAACTGCTGTAATACGCAATTGCAACAAATCTACTACAAAGCCGTTCGAAATTTGCAGTGATGTCCGTCAAGGCTGCGTAGCTGCTCTACTTTTGTTCAACTATGCAATTAATGCTATATTTGCCAAGATCTCTATACAAATGGAAGGTGTGTATGTTGGTACTACGTCCATTACGGACCTAGAATAAGCTGATGATGCTGTACTTCTAGCTGAGAACGAAATTTAGCTGCAGCATGTATTGGATTTCCTTGTAGAAGTTTCCGGTGAATATGGTCTGAAAATCAACCCAAAAAATCAGTCATTATGTCGTCTCAAGCTTTTGATGCGAGGATTGTATTAAATGATGAAAATTTTCTCTTTATTGGTTTGCACAGTACTTCTGTACGCAGCTGAAACGTGGACTCTTACGGGGTCAGAGATCAAGAAGCTTGACAAATTTGAAGCAAGATGTCTCAGATACATTTGGCACAACACCCATTTTACATCCTCCGTGTCAAGGGATTGGATGAAAAAGATCAGTAACCGCCAAATTCGAAATGACCTTCAATTTCATAATCTTCCTTCATTGGTATCGCTGGTTTGGACACGTTCTTTGTAAAAATCCTGGCTTGTCCAAATACCAATTGGAACAAGAGGAACGGTGTTCAAAAACGTACTTGGATGGATGCTGTTTGGGACGATCTTCACACAATCTTGACCGACACTTTATCTTGGAAACAATGATTAAGTCGATGGACTGACATATCCCTACACGCCTCCGAAAATCGTGAACAATGGAAAGGGATTGTTTGAGATACTATGCGAATTTGGAATTAATAAAGATGTGGCATTGCTACTAACTTTTGTTGTTGTTTAGAAATGTTGAGTCAGTCTAAAAAGTATATTTTTAAAGCTACTTCTATTAAAACGGAATCACTAAATGCAATTTACGTTTTTTTATAATTAATATTAAATTATTAATTTATATGCTTAAAATTATTAATTAAAAAAATATTTTAATTCTCTAAGTTCATGTTTCGACAACACAAAATTTAACGTTGTTGTTACCTTCTAATAAAAATTTAAATTAAAAAAAATAATTGGTTAAAAAATATTTTTAAAATATATTTGTTGTTTTAAAATGTTTTCACAGATATATATATTTTCTAATCCAAAATAGGATTTTACCTTGTAACCAGGTTTCAAAATGTTGCTTCGGTTTTTACTTAAAAATATTGATTTAATAAATTTAAGTTAAAAATTAATATTTGCATAGAAATGTACATTAAAAATACAGTATATCTTGTTAAAACGATTTATCAATTACAGTACATTCTGGATTAGGGGCACCCAAGCGCCCATACTAACATCAGGGGATTCGGCTTTGGAGGATGGGTGCAAGCATCCTCTCAGGGTAGTTGAAAGGTATGTTAAGACACAATACGTATTCCTTTGGTTAAGGGAAATAACCCTCACAAAAATTAGGCGGCCTCGTCAGTGGCACTATCACGAGGATGCCGTCTATTAGCCAATAAACTTTGTTATTCTCATCCGCTTATTAAGCCAAAAAAATCGATCGTTTATTATACCTTGCCCAATATGGGAAATAATGAAAAGTAATCAACCGATTGTGTACTGGTCCCACTAGTGACCTAATTGGTTTTTTCCCAACGTCACCCTGACCAATTGGCTGGTATTTTTGGTCGAACCAATCTTTCGATTGTATCGATTATTTTGTGTCAAACGTTTATTTAGGCGCTCGAGATGGGCCAGTCTGTTGCCAAAATGGAAAATTGCAATTCGAGTCAATCGGCCATATTCGACTATATTCAAAGTAATGTCACTGACCAATGAACCGAAAACAACAACAGTCATACCTCGTTGATGATTGTCGTCGTCTCGAACGCCCGCCTACCTGCCCCCACATGCCTAAACAAAGTGAACTCGTTGCTGTATACTGCAATCAGTCTTTCTGTGTGTTTTTTTTAATTTGACACACCTACACATTGTTATTTTTCTTATTTGTTTTCGCTTCAATTTATTTTCATTTTTACCCAAGATTGATTCATTGCTGACGCATTCGTTGTTAATTTGCTGGCAATTGTTATTGTTACTGTAGTATGTATGACAGCACTGTAATATAATGTGAATAATTAGAGTACTTATTTTTTATTAAATTGTGGTTTTTGATTAACAGATTAGTTGTCATAGGCATGCATCTAGATGTACAGTGCTGGACTCGAATTTGGGTAAGGATGGGTTTGAGTGCGTCCACTAGTTTTAAATACAGGCTTCTGTCTTGGGGTGGGGTAAATAAAACCGTAAACAGTGGAACTGGATTATTCTTTAACATATCTACTTGCTGGAAAGTGGTTATCATGCATATATATATATATATATATATATATATATATATGACATAACATAAGTTGGTGGCAGAGCCACCTCTTCATTAATCCCACGTTTGAATAGCTTCTCGAATTCCTACACGAAAAGGAGATCGGATACAAATTGAACTTGGAGGAATAAATGAAGTTACTTGGCTAGATTACCAGATCCTTGCGACGACGCCAGTGTTCACAGGAATTGTCGAGGCGATCTTCTCTAGCGTTGACACCGGTTGACGGATCCACAAGCCTAACCGGTTACATATGGTGAATAGTTACCTTGAGATACCTTTTAAGTATCTTGGGTGTATTCTAGCACTCATTTACCGGAGAGGAATCCAGTGAATCCCAGATACCGCTTTGCACTTGGTCCCTACTGTTATGCACCACTTGGAGGATGAAGTCAGGAATATAGCCATTATTTGAAATGGAGGCTTTATAAGAGTTTCTCATATTCTAAGGATTATTAGCATCTCAAAAATAATTAAATTATCTGTAAGAATAAATATTATTGGGAAATGAGTTTACATTAAAGAAAATCAGTAGTGAAAACTATACATTTAATATATATAATATTTATTGCTCTTTTAATTGTCTGTAAGCGTTGATTTGCAGAATATTTAATGCCAACGAGACTGTTATTGTTGTTGTTTTGCTGTAATTGTTGTCTTATTGCCCCATGCTTATTCTTAAAGCAAAAGGGTTTTGTATAATATATATATATATATATATAATTATCAATTTTATGTTTGGGAATTTTATTTTGCATTACATTCTTTCAGTTAAAGGAGTTTATTTCTTTAACCGTTTACAATACTGTTTAAGATAATAAAAAAATTACAATGATAGCATGGTTTAAGGTTTCTAAGGGAAATTGTATAAATATGACCTTTTTGATAATCAAGGATTGAACTAAAAAATATGTCAATTTCAAAATTAGTATAAACATTGTATTATCCTTTTGAAAATGCAGCCTAGAGCATAGTTTTGTATCAACACTATCAAATACTCCTAAACATAACGTTGGGGATTAGCTAAATTGTCATACACTCAAACAATGTTAATGCTATCTTATACCAATAGCGGTTTACTACATTTTGATGAATTTTTGTACTCAATTTTGTAGTAATCTTTAAGACAAAATATTTTTAACTATAGAAATATTAAAAACTGTTAACTGCAAGATGCTATTGGAGTAGTCCAGATTTTTAATACTGAACTTTATTTACCGTCAAAATCTAAATTGAGAGATTTTTTGTTTGGTGACTGACAAATATTTCAACAATCCAAACTACACAGTTTGATTACAATCTTTCTAGGGCAAATGTATTTTAAAAAATTAAATAAAACTTATAGGAAACCATTTTCATGTATTTAAAACCGAAAACAGAATAGGATTGTACCTTAACCATCTTCTTTGGCAAATCTCCATTTAGACAACAAGACGGAAAAGATGTTCCATTTTCGAAAATATTATGCAACTGTGCTGAAATTGTGTCAAGGGTTGGAGAGGGTGGCATTTGAACCTACATCCACGCTGCTACAGATCAGCGGTCTGATTCCTAAATCTGTCCAGTCATTAAAAACAACGCACGACAATTGTATAATAATAAAATTTATAAATGTAACAAAAGAAACAGTAGACAAAACTCGCATTGTTTTTGTTGCAATAATCAATCAGTTGACATCCATAGTCAAACTATTGATTGAAAACGGCGACAAACTTTGTGTGGCTATTTTGTGCAAACTTGGCCACTGATTGATCGAATCGTTGTCATGATGATCGTTGATCGAATGCTGTTTGCATTCGACTATGGCGCTGCTTGTTTTGAGTCGGTGATTGTGACGAAATTTGAATTTGGGCGACAACTTGGATTCGGTTGTCAACGGGGTCGAGGTTGCCAGCGCTTGGGGCAGTTTTTTCATGTCGGTGCAACAGTCCTTTGTGACAATGGGAGACCAAATTTTTGAATTAATGTTGGCTACTAGTTGGCTGTCCACATTGGGTAATGTGATGTTGGATTCATTTGGACTGACGGCTGAACGTCTGCACTAAAATGAACAAATAAATAATTTGGTAATTGGATATACAGTGGATGATCATTGTGCACTTATTGGTTGGTTGGAATGATTCTGACGATTTGACGATAGTGATATATATATTTTTAATTTAATTTTTTTTATATTTGCTACTTTGAGAAACATCTTTCAGCAGTGGACATTTTAGTGAAGTCGAACGTGGGCCCGCATTTTAGTGGGCCGATGGTGGGATTCAAACCCATGCCCATCGAGGTCCGAATTCGAACGCTATACCGCTAGATCACCCCGGCACATTAATTTTGCGTACGTGTGTTGCACATATTGCACTCAGACTAACACTAACAGCGGTATAAACAGACTTGTGTTTTTGTACTTGGATAGAGGTACTTACTCAGGGTACTTAAAATTATATGTATACAACCACTTGGGTAAGAAAGACAACCCTGAGCAGATGTCAGGCCTTCTTTCAGTTTTGGTAACCAATCAAAAACCTTTGATATGCAAAGAAAAACATTAGTGTCAAACATGCGTAATAAAATATCCTGGTCACATGGTATCTGTGTAAGAACGATGTATATTAAGATTAATAGCGATGAGCACTCTGCTCCTCCTGTATTTTAATTTGACCACAGGATGCAACATTGTGAAATATAGTCGGGAGATTCATTATTAGAGATCTATTCTTATTCTTCTTCTTCTTATTATTATTATTATTGTTGGCTGTTTGACTGCATATAAATACGACTGTTTCAAAGATTATTAACATTATATTTTTGTAATTCTATTATGCTAACGTTTTGACTAATTACAACGACAATTTAGCATACAATTTAACACAGTGGACATTTTGGCGAAGCTGAACGCGGGCCCGCATTTGGTGCCGGTGGTGGGATTCGAATTTATGCCCATCTCGATCCAAGTCAAGCGTTGTACCGCTAGACCACACTGGCACTTGTTACATAATAAAAATTATAGTATACTAACTATGATCTATATTGATCTATATTATTCAATTTATCGTTAATTATGATTGATTTGTACAGGGGTGGTGTAGCGGTACAGCGCTCAACTCAAACACGGGTGGGCATGGGTTTGATTTCCACCCATCGGTAGAAAATGTGGGCCTACGTTCGGCTTCGCTAAAATGTCTACTGCAAAAGATGTTTCTCGTAAAACATTTAAAGTTGTAAAGTAAATATAAAAACTTTAGTGCTTAACATTTTGTTAACCTATCAGGTAGCGCACTCCACTTACAACTCAAAAGCATGAAAGTAAACTGAAATATTAAATTTGCCTGGATGGAACAGTGATAATATTACTGAACAATTCTTGTTAAAGTTGACATAGATTCAAATTTTATTAATAAATATGCGGCCCCCATTTAGTTTCAATAAATATCCACTTTTACTAACAATCTTTCGACAAATATACAACTGTTTCGCATGCAAGTTATTTGGGATTGACAAAAAATGCATAAAACATTGTTGCAATGATTACCTCGTTTTGTGTTGACAACTGAGGTGACAATGATTGAATGCAATTGTGTTTGGTTGCAACTGTACTTGGCTTGTTTTTCACATCTTTGGTGCATTCCAAAACCAAGTTACTTGTACCAAATTGTTTGGTCGTTGGTTGCACGCCATTCGCTGCATTTGACACCATTTTCTTATTTTCTACATCACCGTTGCCTATCAAATTAAAGTAATGCTTCAATATGTCTTGTGTATCACTTTTCGCCAAATCCATACAGGTTGATTTTGCAATTTTTTCAAAGGTTGACTTAACAGACGAATGATTGGATAATTTGTGGATACAGCATTCACAATGCCATTGCGAAAAATTGTAATTGTTGTAGGCATATGTACTACTGAATGCAGGGTTTGACCCAATATTGTCATTCTTGTTTGAACTAAAAAAACGAGTAAAGTGACTGTAAAGTTGAACTTTTAAACAAACACTATTGAAACTACCAAATTCTGGTTGTAAATATTTTTGGATCAAAAATGAGATGTTATGCGCAATTGTTAAAAAATAATGTGACAACGATACTCTTTCTGTTTTTCTTTTCTTCTCCTTTTACTCTATTAAAGTATAGAGTATAAATACATTTTTCTAGAAATGTTTAATCTCGGAACACTTGCTTTTTGGAATGTTACTAATTTTATATTTATGAAACAAAGGCATAAATTTGATGTAATTGAAGTTAATCTAAACTGCACCAATATGAATTGACTTAGTTCTATCTTAAAAAGGTGTTTAAATTTTGTTTTATTTTAGTTAATGACATGATCACTTCTTCATTATTTTATATTTTTGTATAGTCTATATGCCGGGGTGGTCTAGCGGTACAGCGATTGAATTCGGACCTCTGTGGACATGGGTTCGAATCCCACCACTGGTCCACGTTCGATTTCGCTAAAATATCCACTGTTGAAAGATGTTTCTCTTAAAATATTCAAAGTAGCAAACATTAAATAAACAAAATAATAATAATAATAAACTATCAAGTTTGATGGCTTAATAAGTGTAACTAACGCAGAAGTATAACAAAGAGTAAACGGCGTTTTTGTAACGGCACCACTGTCTGCAAAGTTTGATGAAGCTGCCTGATATTTTATCAGAAATATTTTTCTTATTCCAACGGCTACATATAGTATATGTATACCTTAAGATACATTTGAAGTATCCAAGTATATAAAATGTATGCAGTGACGTGTAAAGGAAAAATAATTTTCTTTTAAATTTTTGTTGCGTAGTCGTTTTATGTTATTAACTTAATATGTATATAATTTTTTAGTGTAATTATTACCATTTACCCATTTGAATGCCATTTATACAAAAATTCCAAGACACTCAACTATTTATAATTATAAAAAAGTTAAACAGCAATTCACTTCAAGTATTGATAGTCCATATTATTTTAGCATAATTACTTTGTTGAAAAAAATATATCTCTTGAGTTAAAACAACAAAAATTGAAAATTAAGAGTTCACTGACAAGTACAATTTTGAACCCTGTATATATATATATATATATATATATATATATATAAATATATATATATATATAAATCTGACTGGTTTAATAATATACGAATTATATTAAATCACTCTTTCTATTTGAAGTAAATTGTTTCAACATTGTCCATTT
The DNA here is from genome assembly GCA_025895645.1 of Cardicola forsteri. Taxonomy (NCBI): domain Eukaryota; kingdom Metazoa; phylum Platyhelminthes; class Trematoda; order Strigeidida; family Aporocotylidae; genus Cardicola; species Cardicola forsteri. The sequence goes on along the minus strand of JAKXYG010001030.1, from coordinate 10,792 downwards.
TTGGATTAGCTGAAAGCATTGAATACCAACCTTACCTCATACTATTCAACTATAGACGTACTTCAAAGTGTTATTTTCTTTTAAACTTTTTTTAAAATGAAAATCAGTTGATAATCTTCTGTTGTTTTCCAATCTGTTGAAATAAACGTTGTCTATAAAATTGCGTTTTGTCGAATTGACCTTGGTTGGGCTTGGCCACAAATCTTGGTCAGAATCGTCCGACTGGTGATCAAACGGAAAATGGTCCTGTTTTGTATTGTTTGGTACGGTCAAATCAGTGTTGATATTTTCGTTGTTGTTGTTGTTGTTGTTGTACGGATTAAATGTTTCATTCAAATCAATGTAGTTTACAAATTGATCCGATTTGGACACGATGGGATATTTCTGGATGTTGGTTTTTAATAAAATAAACAGCTTGGTTGATGATGATTTAAATGTGTAAAATTGAGTACTAGATTCGATCGTCTAAGCATTACTTTTTGTCTAGACTCAATCAACCAAACAATACTGCAACTCTTAAATTATATGTATTACATTTCAATTATAATATATTAATGTAAAACCAATTAATGGTACAATCGTGTGTAGACAACTTCAACCTGGTGAAGTAATACTTTTTTAAAATTAAAATTTGTAAAAAATGAATAAAATAAAATGAAAGTTGTTGTTGTTGTACAAAAAAGGTTCAACTTAACTCTAAAAACTGTTTAATTTAAATCGAATTTATACTTGTAATTTACACACTTTAAAATACCTTTTAAATGTCCTGGCTATATACAGGGGCTAAAATGGGAGCTGTCAAAATTAGCACATTGAAATTGATTGATTTTCCTTACATCACTTAAGCATATTAGGCACATCAACATTTTACTAAAATAAGCATTAAACATCACATTAGCAATATCAATATTCAAAACACTAAAAATATTTCCTTTTTACAAATACGTGTACTCATCAACTACAAGACGGGAGCCTAGTTATGCCGCTGTGCACTTGGTCCGTGCCAATTTAATTTAGGGGCTTAAGTGCGCCTAATCCAGAATGCAGGTGGCAGTTACTGTAAAATATATTTCGTGGTAATTGCAATTTAAATAAAGTTTAAATATTTAACTAAATTCTTATTTGATATATCAGTTTGTAACTACAGATAAATAATTGTTTGTTTTGTTTGAATTCAGTTTATTTAATGGTTTACATAAAAAAAATTACATGTAACTTAAATTGTAATTATTAATATACAAAATTGGCATTCGATCAATGTGAATTTTTTTTGTAAATTGAACATTTTTAGATACAATCAAAAATAAGTTTTTCACTTTCTGCATATTATTATTGAACGAAAACCAAAACATACTACTTTATATTCTCCATTGTTTGTACACATATATTTATAATTATTATATTCATTTTTGTTTGTTGTAAAATGACAATTTGCATCCAAACTGTTGTTTGCCTCATGTTCAACCAAATTGTTTTCATAATTAAAATTTGTGTTCAAGCAGTTTATCGGATATGGTGCCGAGTTGTTTGGGCAAATTAGATCGGGCGGATTGTTATTCATATTCAATTTAATAGAATCAACAAATTTGGATTGATATTTAAAATAATTGCATTCAATTGGTAATTTAGACTGAACATTTTGGTCGATAAATTGTAGTACAAAATAAAAAAATTAATCAAACTTAAGATTACTTTGTGTACTATGCATAGAAGGATTTAGATCATGTTTATAAAGTCTCAATTTTTAACATTTTATACATTTTACAGTAAAACTAACAAGAAACAATAATCAAATACGTAGTGGTATAGCTTGGTTTTTTTATCGATAGATGGGTACGAATATAAGTTCAAGGTACCTTAAAATATTTAAAGGTGTATACCCATTAGACTAAAAAAACAACCTTCAAAATAGATGAAGCTGTTTTGCTAATTTTTCTAAACAATTGCCTTATCACAAGTATGTCATTTATTAATTTCTACGTATATTACTTATGAATTATTCGACAATTAGGTAACAAAAACCTTGTGACCACGTCACCCACTACATAAAGTATATTTAAAAAATATTATAAATTTTTAAATCTATTTAAGTCAACTATAATTAAAATTTTTATATTATATAATTTTTTATTTAAAATTAAATGTTTTTGTTGAAATAAATGTTATATCTAAAATAAAAATTAACGTTTATAGTTAAAATATTTATTAAATAGTTTTTTTAATGTTTCAAAATTAATACAATTTTATGTAAGATATGACAGTAAATTGTTTTGAAATTTTATTAATATTTAAAAAAACAAATTACATTTATAAAACAGATTTTATTTTATAATGTTCTTATCTTACCGGTAATTCAGAATAAATTTTATATTCAATATTGTGATCATGTTGAGAATTATTGTTACTTTGTTGATCAATATAATTAATATTTACTGGTTTCCATGGCTGTAAAGTATGTGAACATCCATTAGAAATTTTACATTTGTGTTTTTCTTTATTATACAAACCCCTGAATTAAAAAACCATTTTGTTTAAATTATACATTTTAAAATTGAATTATTTTTTTACTATATTTAATAAAATTAGCAATATATATATATATATATATATATATATATATATATATAATTTGTAATATAAAATAATGTTTAAAATAAATAATATTTTTGTTCTCAAATTAAAGAACATTGTTTAAAAATGCTACTATTATTTTACAATTAATTATTTAGAAATAAGTTTTTTAGATAGATTTATTTTAAATATATACACAATAATTTTAAAAAATTAGACAACAAATTTAAAAGTTTTTGCACATACAGTAAAAATGTATTAAAACACAAATTTATCTAACATTAAAATAAAAACAAACTTTTATTTTATTTTTACATAATTTTTTTTCAAACAGCAAACGTATTAATTGTTTTTAATTGTTTAATTAATAAATAATAAAAAAAAATTAAAAACATATATTTTGAATTACCTTTTTTTAGCTTTGAATAAAAAATCATCAATTATTTTTTGTACTCTAGATTTTTGTTCAAATAAACTGTGCAATAGAAATAATATAAACCTTTTACATTTAACGACAATAAATTATTTTTAATTATTTTGTTACAACAAAATTAATTTAAAATTTATGTACTTAATTAAATAAAACAAAAAAAAGATATATTCATAGTTATAATGTCATATAGCATATTATTTATTATTATTATTACAAAACCCTTTTGCTTTAAAAAATAAGCATGGGGCAATAAGATAACAATTACGCAAAAATTAACATCAAAGTCTTGTAGTTCAAAAAGAACATGAGACAACAAAATGTTTCCATGTATTTGAACATTCTGCCAAACGTTTTGCTTGGGCCCATAAAACATTCATTTCAATTAGATCATCCCAAATAGTTCTTAGCCAAGTTTTCTTTGGTCTGCCAACCTTTCTTTTACCATTTACAATTGTCTATTCCAAAACCGTTTTTGCTGGTCTTTTGGGCGGTAAACGTAGAATTTGATCAAATAAATTTTTTCGTCTAATTGTAATGATGTCATGGAGTGAACAAGAGTCAGTTCTTTTCATGATCTCATCATTTGAAATGTGATCACGCCAGGTAATCTTTAAAATACATCTAAGACACCGGCGATAAAAAACATCCATCATCTTATCAATCTTGTCCGTACATTTTCACGTTTCACTCCCATATATTGCCGTAGGAATGATTATTAATGCGTACAAACGAAGTTTTGTCATTAGGCGAATGGAAGAACATGATCATATTGATTTGAGTCTATTGAAGACTGACATTGCTTTTCCAAGTTTGGCTTTAACATCAAGTTCGGTTTTTCCGTCTTTACCAATGATGCTTCCCAGATATGTAAAGGAATCAACAGTATCAATATTTTGTCCACTAATTTTGATGGGCAAATCATTGTTTGACTTGATGCACAACACTTTTGTTTTTGAACAATTAATCCGTAAGCCAATACGAGAACTGATATCACTGAGTCGTGTTGTCATATTTTGCATCATTTCTGGGGTTTCACTGAGTAGACCAATATCATCTGCAAAACCAAATCCCTTAATCTGCCTTGGTTCTATTTGATACCATAAGACAAATTATTATTCATGGATTGAGTCATAATAAAATCAATTACCAGAAAAAACAAAAACGGTGACAAAATACATCTTTGACGTACTCCCGTGACAAGTTCAAACATAGCAGTATGACCACTTTTTGTTCGAACACAGCAACTTGAATTTTGGTATAGCAAACGCATAATATTTATATATTTTAACGGTATTCCGTAAAACTTAACGGTTTTCCACAAAGATTCTCAATGAACACCGTCAAAAGCTTTCATAAAATCAATAAAATTGATTGTTAATAATTGCTGAAATTCTTGATCTTGCTCAATAATGTTACGGAGGGTGAGTATTTGTTTGATGCAAATTCTTCCTTTCTGAAAACCTGCTTGTTGTTTTTAAAGATGTTTATCTAACGCATTACTTAAACGATTTAAAATTACTTTGCAAAACATCTTACCAGAAACAGACAATACAGTTATTCTGCGCCAATTATTGCAATCGTTCAGACTTCCTTTTATGGGAAGAGTAACAATTACTCCTTGCCGCCAATCATTTGGAACTTGTTTATTATGCCATATAACATTAAATAAATGAGCAAGCTCACTTGCTACAACATCACCTCCATGTTTGAGCATCTCTGCAGTTTTCTCGTTAAGTCCTCCTGCCTTATTGTTTTTTAACCTTTGAATTGCATAAATCACTTCAGTTACAGAAATGTCATCAATGCATATTTCCGGATTTTGAGTCACATTCATACTATTATCATTATCAAAATCTATGAGAGTATTTGGCATAGGCTGATTAAGTGCTTTTTTAAAATGTTCTACCCATCTAGATGATTGCTCATCATTTGTTAGAAGTAAACGACCATCTTTTCTTTTGATTAGAATATCGGTGTTTTTTCTAACTCCCGACAGTTGTTTAACAATTTTATACAGTCTTGGAATCATTTTTGCTGCTGCTTTATTTGCTTCTCTGCATCTGTTTTCTAACCAATCATTCTTATCTTTGCGGCAGCTTTTTTTAACCTGTTTATCTAAAGTTCTATATTTATCATCAGATATTTTTCAAATAACAGGATTGTTAGATTGATCTCTCTTTAATTTTGTTTTCTTTCTGAGATCAATTAAATTTCAGGAAACTGATGAAATTTATTGTTTTTTTGTAGAACCACATCTTCTACCTAGCACATTTGCTGCAGTCTGTAATTGTTTTAAAAACAATTTCTATTGATTATCAAACTTTTCTACCCTTTTCAGATTTTGAAATGTATTTTTTAAGGAATTGTAAAATTGATTTGAGATATTTGACTGTTTAAGCTTCTTACACGAAAATAGATGTAATTTCTTGGTGGTTTCTATTGTCTTTAATTTTAAACAAAATTTTCCAACAACAAGATTGTGATCAGAACCAACATCTGCACCGCAATATGCACGTACATCTTGCAATGAAGATTGACATTTTGTGCTAATATAAATGTAGTCAATCTCGTTTGTTGTTTTTCCATCCGGAGAAACCCACGTTGTCTTGTGTATATTTTTGTAAGCAAAAAACGTGTTGCCATTACTCATTCCACAATGACTGTTTAGTGTCTACAACCTACAACCATTATTATTTATGCTATCAGCATAGCCATGTGGTCCAACATTTGAGAAGTACCCAGATCTGTCTTTGTTCAATTTTGCATTGAAATCACCGATCAAAATTTTGATATCTCTTCTTGGCACATCATTTAACAAACTTTGTAATTGATTATAAAAAATATCTTTTTGGTTCTCCTCAGTAGCCTCAGTAGGGGCATAGACTTGCAAAATTGTTACTTTTGCAAATCTGGTGTTGAATCTAGCTGAAATGATAGGGATGTTCACAGGTTTTTATCTAGTTATAGTTTTAGCAGCATTTTTACTCAACATAATACCAACTCCATTAATATGATATTCTTTATGTTTAGAATATAAAATTGATGTATCTCTACTTTTGAAATGACCTTGACCTTTCCATCGCATTTCAATAATACCCAAAATATCTAAGTTGTACTTTTTCATTTTTCGAAAGACTTGTTCTAACTGTCCAGTACGAAAATGTGTGCGCACATTCCATGTTCCAACACTGGTTAAGGTTTTGGCATTAAAGATTGTGCAAATTGAAAATTGAGCTTCTTTTCAATTTTCACTCAACTCTGTCATTTGTGTAACTCTGTCATCAAAATACGCGCGATCACTTCTTTGCCGCTGTTTGCCAGAATGGCGTCCTCTTATTGTTTTCCTAGCAGTATAAATTTTTTACAGAGGCCAGGTTGCTAACCTTGCGCTCAAACCCTTTTCTTTTATCTAGGCTTTGGACTGGCTAGATTAAATCATTTTTGATCTAAACTAGGTGGAGTTCATATAACATAGAAAACTTTAAAATATTTAATTAAACAAAATTTAATTTATTAATTTTTATATTAACTAAATTGTTTATAATTTAAAAAATAATAAAAAAGAATAAATATAATTTATTTTTATAATCCATTAAACGTTTTAATAAAACAGTTAAGCTTAATGTTGTTTAATGTTTTATAACATTTTATGAAAATATTAAGATAATGTTTTACTTAAAATGTAATTGCATTTAAAAAAAGAAATAAAGTCTGTAAACATGTTTTAAATTGTTAAATATTTTTAAAATACTATAATTTATGTAATAAAAAATTATGATTTGTTTTATTAAAAACATTTTAAATTTAAATATAAATAACAAATAATACAAATTAAATAATTTTATATACTTGGGTTGCTTATGTTCTTTTATTTCTGCAGATTGAGTTGTAATAATGTCTGTTTTTAAACAAGTAGGTAGCTATTTAATATATATATATATATATATATATATATATATATATATATATACATTTAAACAACGTTTTAAAATGTTAATATAGTTTATTAAAAATAAAATTATTATTATTATTATTATTTCAAATTAACTATGTGCTTGTATAAAACTGTTTATATTATTTTTTTATATTGAGCAATAGTATATATATATATATATATATATATATATACATATATATTAATTTTAATTGCAATATTTGTACTATTATTTTGTACATTAATAAAATATTTTTTAAACATTTTATTTATGCTTGAAAAAAATAAACAATAATGATAATTTTAATATTTAAACAACATGTTATTATAAATAAGAATAATTTAGTTTTTAAATTATTAACAATTATTTTTATAAATTATTGTAATAATTATAAAAACATTTATTATTACAGGTTTTAATAATTGTAAACATATATATATATATATATATATATATATATATATATATATATATATATATATATATATATATATATATATATATATATATATATAAGTTTATTTATATTGAGATAAACATTCAAGATGTTGTTTATTTTTAACATTTAAAAAATTATTTTGTTTTGTAGTGAATTGATTATTGTGTAATTGTTGAATATTTTGTGAATATATTATATTATCAGTTGTTTTTAAAATAGTAGATCGTTTAGCCCAACCTTCTGGTACTATCCTAAAAAAACATTATTGTAAAAATTAATTAGTTTTTAAATTATTTAATGTTATTAATACAATGTTTATAATACGCTTATTACTATATTTAATCACAAATAATAAATAATACGTATAATTTAAAAAATAACTATGTTTGTAATTTGTAGACAATATTAAATAAATAAGTAAACTAATAATTAAATTTTTTAAAAATAATATTCACATTTTGTACGATAATTTGTTATTTTGTCAAAGCATATAGCGAATACTGATACACTTTTTAAATAATTATAAAAGATTAATTTAAACAAAACATTTAATATATTTTAAAAACATTTTTTAAAACATTTACATTATATTTTATTAATATTTTTTTATTAACGTATATTAAAACTATACGTAATTAAAATTATAACGTTTAGTTGCTTAATGCAAAGTTATGTTATCGGTTGTAATTGTTGCTGTTTAATTACTTTTATTTATAAGTTGAACTAATTTAATGTTTAGATTATAAAACGTTAAAAATCGTTTTTGTTCTAAAAACAACAACAACACAAAGTTTTATAACTTAGAAGAGAGTAGGTCAACAACATAATTCTGTTTGAACATTTTGCAAACATTTTTGTTTATAAAGTTGAAATTTTGTAAAAATTAGTTTTAGTTTAGTCAATTACTTTTTTAAAGCAGCCCGTTTGATTAGTATGAATAATATATTCTTAATTCCTTAACATGATATACTGTTTAGTACACTACAAATATTAAAATGTTTTGTACATTTGAATATAAAATATTGGTAATTGAAAATTATTATTAAACATTTAATTGTTTAAAAAATAACAATGTTTTTTGTTAAATTTTGTGTTCTTACATAAATTTATCAAATTAATAAGTAAAATTATTGCAAATAGTAAACGAAGTATTTTATTTAAAAATGGAGTTTGCTATTGATGTTAATTTGTGTAAATTATTAAAGATACTTTTATAAATATTTAAAATACAAGAGAACTAAGTACTAAAACCTTTTGTCATATTTAAATTCTATATTAACATGGAGCCTGAAATAACTGCAGAAAGTGTATTTTAAAACATTACTAATGTAGCGGTGCAGCGCTCGGTTGAGACCTGATTGGGCATGGAATCGAATTCCACTAGCGGCACTAAAATGCGAGCCTACGTTCAGCTTTGCTAAAATGGAAACTGCTGAAAAATGTATTCCATAAAACATTTAAAGTAGTAAATATAAATAATAAATAAAAAATAATATCATTAGTATAATAATTGTGCTTTATTAGGAATAATGTTTGTTCGTAGCTGAGTCAATTCCGCCTAGTTTGGACCAGAAATGATTCAATCTAGTTAGTCCAAACCTTGATAAAGAAAGATGGTTTAAACGTAAAATTAACAAGCTGGCCTTTGTAAAAACTTTATACTGTTACTGAAACAATAAGAGGACGCGATTCTGGCAAACAACAGGAAAGAAATAATCTCACGTATCCGGATAACAGGGTTACACAAATGAATGTCGAAAGGAAGCTCAATCTTTGATTTGTAGAATCCTTAATGCCAAAAACTTAACCAGTGTTGGAGCATGGAATGTGAGCACATTTTTTTGTAGTGAGCAGGTAGAATAAATCCTTCGGGAAATAAAAAAGTACAACTTAGATATTGTGGGTATTAGTAATATGCGATTAATAGGTCAAGGTAATTTTAAAAGTGGAAATACATTAATTTTACATTTTGGACATAAATCCCATAGTATTCATATAGTTGATATTATGATAAGCAAAAATGCTGTTAAAGCCATAATTGTATCAAAGCCTGTGAGCGACCGTGTCATTTCAGTTAGATTCAACACCAGATTTGCAAAAGTAACAATTGTACAAATCTATGCTCCTATTGAGACTATTGAGGAGAACCAAAATAATATCTGTAATAAATTACAAAGTTTGTTAAAATATGTTCTAAGAAAAAACATTAAAATATCGATTGATGATTTCAAAGCAAAATTAAACAAAGACAAATTTAGGTACTTCTCAAATGCTGATAGCATAAATAATAATGGTTATAGGTTATTGACGCTAATCACTCATTATGGAATAAGTGTTGGTAACACATTTTTTGCTTACAAAAATATACAGAAAACAACGTCGGTTTCTCCCAACGGAAAAACAGCAAACAAGATTGACTGTATTTGTATTAGCACAAAATGGCGATATTCTTTGCAAGATGTACGTGCACATCACAGTGCAAATGTTGGTTCTGAACACAATTTCGCGAGGTAAGGCGCGCGTCATGCTACACGTCTATTGGAGCATTATTAATCATTTTCTTTTTTCTTCTTTTTTGAAGATTATTGCAGTGTTTTTGCATTGTAATAAATAATTTGTTTTATTATTACTTTAGCATATTTCTAATTTTTACTCGTTTTCTATAATTGTTAATTTCCACTATCTACCTTAATTTTGTCTTAATTTCTAATATTTTTTCTATGACTAATCCCCCTTTACCTCACAATCCAGTTCATATTTCCCCCTGCATTTTACTGAGATCATCGATAAATAGAACCGAGAATGAAAGGAGTTTTACCCCTACTCAACTCGTGTATCAACCTGTAACCTGTTAAAAAAAATTTGTTTAAAATTAAAAAAATAGAAACCACTAAAAAATTACTTCCATTTTCGTGTGAAAAACTTAAACAGTCAAACCAATTTTCAAACCAATTTTACGATTCTATAAAAGACATATTTTAAAATCTGAAAAAAGTAGAATAGTCTGATAATCAATCGAAATTGTTTTTTTTTTAAATTACAGACTGTGCAGCAAATGTGTTGAGTAGAAAATGTGGTTCTACAAAGAAACAATAAATTTTATCAGTTTTTTAGTGTTATACCTGGGTGTTGGGCGGATTAGCGTTCAAATGAGCTACTTATTGTCTAAATACTTTGACTTGCTAACCCACTAGTCCCAGGGTTCAAAACAAGAACACAAAACAAGGTTTAGACCAAAATCAAATGTTTCAAATTACACATTGCATATATATATATATATATACGCAAATGTATCGCTCCTTATTGTATATATGTAGGAGTGGGCTTGTTATCTACTGCACTGGGTAACCGTCACACAATGGGATTTCATTATGATTGGTCCGATGAGTCACTTATCGATCGTGATTTAATGTT